>JAODAL010051097.1:0-26923 GCA_025379985.1 Phyllomedusa bahiana | reverse complement strand
AACAGGCTTCCGTTTATCCTGGCTTAGCCAGTTTTTTGAGGCATAGTATACAAAACAAAAAATTAAAAAAAAACCCGTCCCAAATGCACAGCACCCCCAAAACACTTGTCCGCCCCCACGGGTTCTTTTCCCTCAAGGCAGCCACCTGCTTGCCTCAAGCTTGGGGGGTGAGCCTCCTCTCACTAGCTCCACTGCTGCTCCAACTTGCAGCTGACCACACTCCCTGAATGCCTGTAGTCCCAGGCTTTAATATGCCTCCAGGGACATGTCCAGATCCTGGCCTGGAACACAGGGAAAGCCACCCACCCAACCATGGCTGTCCCAAAAAAAAAACACCCCATACATACTCCCCTTCAGCTATTTTTCCCGCTACTGTAAGTGTGTAATATATCTTACGACACAATAAGGGGGGCTTTTTACCCCCAAGACCAGGTCCTCGGGGTGTTTGCGCAATTCTGGCAGCACACCCTAAGGGCAGGATTATGAGACAGGGAGGTCGCCTGCCAAAATTTTTTTATTTATTTTTTATATTTTTATATATAAATAAAAAATAAAAATTTATATATATTATTTTTTAAATATTTAAAATATTTAAATAATAAAATATATATATAATTTATACACATATATAAATAATAATAACACGAAAAAGCTCCATGTCCCCGTGAGGCCGAAAGACACTGTGAGTAAAAAAGAGGGGGGGCATCCAGCCCGGGGGGAAATAGCATTGGGGGGAAATGTAGTTTTCATGACCCCCAGCAACTTTAGCCCCAACAAACAAAATATAAAAAAAAACTGTTTTGGGTAAGAAAAAAAGGAAAAAAGGGGGGGGGGGGGCGCTCAAGGTAAGTTTCCAAATTTGGGAAAAAAAGTAAAAATAAAATGGACCACTGGAGCTTATGCAAAAAATATAGAAGAACAATGCCAAGAGCATTTGGCCTCTCTCCGAGCCTCCGAGGGGCACCCGCTGATCCTTCACTCCGAGACTGATCGCACGGCAACGGGTACGAACAATGTAGAAAATACCGAGGTAGAGAACAGGGCGCCGGATCCATCTTCTATACCTCGGTATTTTCTACAGTGTTTGTAAGTCATTTAAACACTGTATCTGGACATTTATTTACTGCTTCTCTTTAGTATATATGTGTCCTTATTTTTGGGGGGGATTCTCACACAACCCCTGTAAATAATAAAATAAACATAAATTTTTAATAAAGTTATTGTGCATACATTACACAAAAAAACTCCACACATAATAGATATCTACACGACCATAACAAGCTGTAGAATTTATCTAACAGCTTATTTAGTGGGAAATGTGAACAGTGTAAAAAATACTTTAAAAAACCTCCAAAAAAAAATTAAAAAAAGAAAGAAATGTCTGCAGCAATTTATTTATAAACTTAAACTAAGCCCTCCCCCCAAAAAAAAATCCATGTCCTGCATAAAACAAGTCCTCCTACAACTGCGTCACTTAAAAGATAAAAAAATTATGATTACTAGATGATACAACATCTCTCAGGCTTCGACCAGGCTTTGGAATGCACTGTATACCCGGGGATATAATGTCCAATAATAAGACCCTGAAATAAAATATGAATGTATTTATTGATAATGACTGTTATGTTATGTGGGGTAGAGAAGACTATTGGCTCCTTGTAGCATTGGGTGCAGATTGATGCCTGTTTTACTATATCATTGTGTGTTAGATTACTTGTTCCCATTTGGGCTCTGCAGAGCGTCCATTTTTTGTAACCTCTCCTGATTAGTCTGTTGTTTATTGTCTGATGCTTGATTAGTGCAGGATCCTTTTGCTATATGTGCTCCGGTGTTGGGATAGCTTTAATGGTGTTTGGGGCATGACATCTGTCTGCCCTTAAAATCGTGTTACCTGATAGGGGTTTCCTATAAAAGGAGATGTTACCTCCTTTATCTCTAGGATTGCATACCAAAAGGAGATCCAACTAGTAGATTTGTTCATCTGATGTGAACATGGGGAACTTCAGATCATTGTTACTTCTATATCCCACAAATGAATTCTGGCAGGAAGACACATCTGCCGACCATACTAAGAGTAGGTCATCGATATATCGGCCGCACCATTTAATGTTATTAAAAAAAGGGATTATTATCTGAACAAAAATGTTCATCTCCTCCCACCACATCATATAAATATTGGCATGGGAGAGGGAAAATATGGATCCCATAGCAGTGCGGACTATCTGTAAACTAAAATAATTTGTAGTGAGCAAAAAAATCAATGAACGTGATCAGAAAATCACACATGTTCCATGAGAATATATGATTTTTTTTTTAAATGATGAGCAACAACTTATAAAGCGAGCCCATGTGGTGTGCTAGAATACAGCAAGATTGCATCACACGCCATCCATTTACAACCCTGTGGCCACCTGAAGTTTGTAAATTTTTTCAGCTTGGAGCAGATTGCACCCAATCCTGTAAACGTTGGTCTACCCACTTGCTAAGTCTCTCACTCATTGAATCAGTCCTAGAGATAATGGAATGCATTTTAGGAGGGAATTCATTTTTGAGAACGTTGGGTGCTCCGTAGAATAATGGAGTCATAGGAAGCTCTATTTGCATGTATATGTCTTCTTTTTTGATTAGCACCCTCAAAGTCAGTCCCTCCATCAACAATCCTTCCAATTTCTTCTGGAATTGTTGTACAGGATTATTGGGTAGTTTTATGCACGTTAACGTGTCTTCTAAAAATTTGCAGAATTTGTCTCCTGTACAAAGTCCACAACCACCACTGTTCCTCCGTTATCTGCTTTTTTTATTATGATGTTATTTTTTTTATTTTTATTGATTTGTACTGTTTAGTTCTCATTCCCATTCTCCATCAAAGCCTACCACCATGGCAGTTGATCTTGTGTGGCAGGAGACTCCCAGGTCACTATCCCTGAAACGACTTGCTTGCGTTGGTGGCCGGGGTGGGCGAGGTACCGACTTGTAAGCAAATACTATGATTGGGGGCAGGCAGATCAGTCAGGGCAGGCAACAAGCAACATAATTGAAGGTACAGAGTAGGAGAACTGGAACACGATAATGGCAGAAACACAAAAAAATTAGCTGTCTTTAAAGGCGCGAGCACCAAAGTTCTGGCAGAGAAGTCAGTGGGTGGAAACCAGAAGTAGGATATGCGTCCAGAAATTAGCCAATTACCAGCGTGCTGACCCTTTAAATTTCACAGAGCCAGTGCATGCGTGCCCCAGACTGCGGGGGCGCATGTGTCGGCACATAGTATAGGTGGCGCAGGAAAGCAGGTGTGGGGAGAGGTAAGTAAACTACTGCAGGAATCCGGGGGATAAAGGTGTGTCTGCGGCCCAGCATGGGGAATACGGCACGACTCGTGACAAGATGCCCCAGACAAAAATAGTTATGGAGCCCTTCAAATAACAGGGAGAAACAGAAAGTGCCTCTGACAGTAATCGTATAACACAGTAGCCATAATATTAATAAATCCCATCTTCCCCTATCCCACCCGCCCATGCTCCTGCTCTTCTATAAAGCTAAAAGGGATTTTACCACAACAAACATTACCAACCTTTCTGCAGGAAACATGACAACTGCCTGGAGGCCACCACTCACCACCACTGTGCTAGGGATAGGTGATAACGGTTGAATGTGGGAATAGCCCTATGCAGTGCCCTGTGGCCTCAAAGGGATAATGGCAGGTAAATATATCTGGTGGAATGTCACCAATGTTACTAATACAATTACTGTGAAGTACGGTGAATACAGAATAAATAGACTGGAAAATAATTCAAATATTTAATGTTTGCAAAAGTCTTAAGCGCCTGCAGAATACCGCCCGTCATTGTGCTTATTCGCCTCTAGAAGTCATCGGTCCTGTCTCAAGGAATGTTGTGTGAGACATCTCTGAGAAGAGATCAGAAGAACATTGTCCTGCTGGATGGGAAGGTTAGAAGGCTCTACGACTCTTCTGTACTGATCTGAGACCGGACATATGTGGCGGCACTCAGCTACACCGCCAGGCAGGAAAAGCTGTAACCAGTCATATGTCCTCAACTCCAATGTGATCTCTCTCCAATTACTACTACTGTTGTCATGTCTATCGGGCCCCAGACAGTCCTGACATCCCCCAACAACCTAACATCTATAGGGCCCCAGTCAGTCCTCTGACACCCCCCGAACAATCTAATTTCTATAGGGCCCAAGACACTACTCTGACATCCCCCAACAATCTAATGTTTATGGGGCCCCAGGCAGTCCTCTGACACCCTAAACAAGCTAATGTATATGGGGCCCCAGACAGTCCTCTGACATCTCCCAACAATCTAATGTCTATGAGGCTCCAGACAGTCCTCTGACATCACCCAACAATCTAATGTCTATGGGGCCCCAGAAAGACCTCCAATATCCCAAACATCTAAATTCTATGGGACTCCAGATGGTCCTCTGACATCCAATGGCAATCTAAAATATATAAGACCCAAATCGTATTTTTCAGTATATCATATCCAACAAAATTTATCTAGGGGCCCCAGACAGTCCTCTCACATCCCAAACAATCTAATGTCTATGGGGCCCCAGACAGTCCTCTGACATCCCCCAACAATCTAATGTCTATGGGGCTCCAGACAGTCCTCTGACATCCCCCAACAATCTTATATCTATGGGGCTAAAGACAGACCTCTGACATTCTAAGCATCTAAAGTCTATGGGACTCCAGGCAGTACTTCGACATCCATTAGCAATCTACTATATATGAGACCCAAGACAGTCCTCTGTCATCCCAACACTATAATGTCTATGGGGCCTCAGACAGACATCCAACATCTCAGGGATCTAAAGTCTATGGGGCCCCAGACAGTCGTCTTACATCATCACCAATCTGATCTTTATGGGGCCCCAGACAGTCCTCTGACATCCCCCAATATTCTAATGTCTAAAGGGCATCAGGCAGTTCTCTGTTATCTCCCAAGAATCTAATATCTATATGTTCCCAAACAGTCCTCTGTCATCCCAACAATGGGGTCCCATTACATTTTTGGAAGAAGACAGAAGGTTATCTGTAGCCCCATAGACATTGGATTACTGGGGATATCAAAAGGTTGTCTGGGCTCCCATAGACATATGCTTGTTGGAGATGTCAGAGGGCTGTCTGGGGCCCCACAGACATTAAATTGTTGGGGGATAGACTGTCTGGGACCCTATATACTGTAGATTGTTTAGGGATATGAGAAGGTTGTCTGGACTCCATACAAATTACATTGTTGGGGAGATGACAGAAACTGATGATGTCTATGGGGCCCCAGACAGTCCTCTGACTTCCCCCAACAATCTAATGTCTATGGGGTCCCAGACAATCCTCTGACATCTCCAAACAATCTAATGTCTATGGGGCCCCAGACATTCCTCTTACATCTTCCAACAATCTAATGTCTATGGGGCCCAGTCAGTCCTCTGACTTCTCCCAACAATCAAATATCTATGGGGCTCCAGACTGTCCTCTGACATCCCCAACAATCTAATGTCTATGGGGCCCAGTCAGCTCTGGACTCTACCAACAATTCAGATATAAGTGTGGCTCCAGACAAATTACTTGGGAATCACCAACAATCTAATGTCTATGGAGCCCCAGACAGTCCTCTGACATCCTCCAACAATCTAATGTCTATAGGTTCCCAGACAGTTCTCTGACATCTCCCAACAATCTAATGTCTATAGGTTCCCAGAGAGTCCTCTGACATCTCCCAACAATCTAATGTCTATGGGGCCCCAGACTGTCCTCTGACATCCCCAACAATCTAATGTCTATGGAGCCCCAGACAGTCCTCTGACATCCGACAACAATCTGATATCTATGGGGCTCCAGACAGTCCTCTGACATCCTCCAACAATCTACTGTCTATGGAGCCCCAGACAGTCCTCTGACATCACCCAACAACCTAATGTCTATGGGGCCCCAGACAGTCCTCTGACATCCTCCAACAATCTAATGTCTATAGGGTCCCAGACAGCCCTCTGACATCCTCCAACAATCTAATGTCTATAGGGTCCCAGACAGCCCTCTGACATCCCCCAACAATCTAATGTCTATGAAGCACAAGACAGTTCTCTGACATCTCCCAACAACCTAATGTCTATGGGGCCCCAGACAGTCCTCTGACATCCCCAACAATATAATGACTATGAGGCCCAAGACAGTCCTCTGACATCCCAACAATACTGATCTCTGTTGGAGTCCATATAGTCCTCTGTTATTTCCCAATAATCTAATGTCTATGGGGCACCAGGCCAACTTCTGACATCCTCCAACAATTTAATGTCTATGGGGCCCCTCTGACATTTACAATATAAGCATAGTATGGATCACTGATGAGGGGTTAATGATCTCCAGAGCAGATGGACAAGTTTGTTTGGTTTCATCAATAGTAAGAAAACTTTTCTTTAGAGGGTGACTGGACTGCAAAATCCACAGGGTGTGTGCCGGGTCCTTGTGGGAGTGGGGGCCTTGGAGCGTTATAAGGTATAAATACTCAGCAATGAGGTTGCTCCAGTCACAGAGGCTGCAGGACCCGTCTCACGTGAGTACAGTCCCTCATTTGGGAACATTCTGTAGGAATTAGTATCTTACTATAGAAGTGGCCATTATTCATAGAGTGTGAATATTAATATCACCTTAAGATCTTTACCTTAGGTCTGTCTGTTTGTGGCATAGGTAGCGGCCATCTATTTACCCCTGTTCATCCAGTCCAGGCTTGGGAGCAGATGACTATAGACTCAATATATATGACAATGGTGTTTGCCGTAAAGGATTTCGTCAAGCTTAGAAATCCCCATTCAAGTTATGCTTCAATCACATCTAAAGCTGCACTTATGGCCTCAGGTTAGTTCTCAGGCTGTAGTAGATGATTCACTCACTGCTAACCCACAGAGAACAGGTGCATTGTAGGAGATGTAGTGTATGCACTGTCAGATGTAAATATGCTGTATGATAACAGCTGGGCTGGGGTGCTAACACATCCCAAGAAGTCACAACCAGTAGATTAACTGCCGCTTTGGTGGTGACAGGAGCATAAGATATAACCCATGTTTAGTAATATGCTCTTCTTCCTCCAGGATGAATCTTCTGCCATCTCTGATTCTGCTTGGATCTCTGGCTCTGACCCGGGGACAGGACTGTAATCCCAAACCTGGAGGTGAGACAATGTCCCCATATAGGACCCCAGAGCTGTAATCTAAATGGACACATGCAAACAACAACCTATCAGCAGCACTCTAGAAACACTAAGGGCCATATGTATAAACCTGTTTAGGTCTAAAACTCACTTTTTTGCCCATAGGTTACTATGGGCAAAAGAGTGAGTTTTATACCTAAAGAGTTTCATACATGTGGCCCTAAGAGAGAGTCAAAGGGAATATAGCAACTTTTTAAAATTACATTGCTGCTACTTTTGGATACCTGAAAATTTGAGGAAGAGCGGCTGAACGGTTGTCGTTTGCATTGTGCGCCGCCACACCAGCGTGCACCTGCATCGTTTTATTTGACATTGTTTTGGATGTCCTGGTCCATTGTTATATCTTTGGATTGTCTGGACACATGGACACAGGGATGGAGTATAGCATGGGCAGGAAGGTTAGATGCCCCAGAGCCTCCACCACTTGAACACCCAGTAGGGCCTAAACTTGTGGTAATTTAGTTACAAATGATACCACCAAATACCTGGATTGAGGATAACTTTGCACTTCTGATTTGGGTCAAAGTCAAAATCAACCTGAATTTCAGTGATTTAATTTGGATCTGTAAACTTAACTGTAGCAGCCAGTGTCAGGCAGCAGCTGCCAAGGCAAATAGGATCATGGGGTATATTAAAAGGGGCAGAGATGCACAGGATGGGAACATTATTCTCCCATTATACAAGTCACTGGTCAGACCACACAGGGGATATTGGGGATAGTTTTGGGCACCAGTGCACAGGAAAGACATTGTAGAGCTTGAACAGGTACAAAGGCGGCAACAAAAATAATTAAAGGACTGGGTGGACTGCAATATCCAGAAATATTAGCAAGGTTAGGGTTATTTAGTTTAGAGAAAAGACGGCTTCGGGGGGACATAATAAATATAATGTAATAATATAACAAATTATAGTGACCGGGATTCTTGAGAAGGGTCTGTATATATTTCTAGATGTATTCATAGAACAAGTTATAGTGACCGGGATTCTAGAGAAGGGTCTGGATACATTTCTAGATGTAATATAATAGAACAAGTATACAGGTGACGGGATTCGGTGAAGTATGAAGGGGTCTGGATACATTTCTAGATGTAATAATAGAACAAGTTATAGTGACCGGGATTCGAGAGAAGGGTCTGGATACATTTCTAGATGTAATAATATAACAAGTTATAGTGACTAGGATTCTGGAGAAGGGTCTAGATACATTTCAAGAGGTAATAATATAACAAGTTATAGTGACTAGATCTGGAGAAGGTCTGGATACATTTCTAGATGTAATAATATAACAAGTTATAGTGACCAGGATTCTGGAGAAGGGTTGGATACATTTCTGATGTAATAATATAACAAGTTATAGTGACCGGATTCTGGAGAAGGTCTGGATACATTTCTAGATTTAATAATAATATAACAAGTTATAATGACCAGGATTCTGGAGAAGGGTCGTTGATCCAGGGATTTATTCCGATTGCCAGATTGGATTTGGGAAGGAATTTTTTCCTGAAATGAGGACAATTGGCTTCTACCTCATGGAGTTTTTGCCTTCCTCTGGATCAACACTTTAGCAAAATAGGCTGAACTGGATGGACGTCTGTCTTTTTTCGGACTAAAAAACTATGTAACTATATGTAAAATCAGCAAAAAAAATAAACAAAATTTACCTTGACCCTAACTGCAACCCTAACCATAGTGAACATCCTTGAACATCTGGGGGAAATCTGTTAAACATCTGAAGAACCCAAGGGTTATGGCAACGTCAGACTAGGGTGTCTAGGGTCCACTAGTGGAATTTCATTCTGGGGGCCCACATATGGAGTTGATAAGGGGGCCCACCAGTGGAGTTGGTTCTTTGGGCACACCCTACATGCCTCTTATACTCTGTTTCCTGCTTTTTCTCTTTCCCTTTCTGCCTTTCCCAAGGAGGTATATGGAGTTTAAAAGAAACTTTAGGTCTGCCATGCTTAGCGGATGCCAGGGTTCCCATGTTCCCCTATGGGCCAGTCCAAGCCTGGGTTACGGTAACTCCAACCCTAACCCTTACTACAACCCTTACCCTAGTGTATATCTGAATACTGAACATCTGGGGAACACTTGGGGAAACAAACATTTTGGATCATGATTAGACCAACCCTAACTCCAACTCTAACCATACTATATGCCTGTGATCATCTGGAGAGTACCTGGGTTAAATCTGGGGAAGCCAATTTCAGATTAGGGTAAATCCAACTCTAACCCTAGGTCCAACCTTATTCCTAACCTTGTGGTTCTTCAGATTTTGCCCAGGTGTCTCCAAGATGTTCTCCAGATGTGTAGTGAGGTTCCTACACAATTTGAAAGCATTTGGCTGTTGCAGGTGCTTTCTAAACACCAGAAATATAATGATCACAGTGGGGATAATGCACTAATTTTATTTGGGGTTTTGGTGAAATAAAGAACACATTGTGCAGTGCAATTTGTTCCTGGATCTGTCTGTGAATACAGTTTTCATAATTAGAGCACATCCACTTCCCTACATCTCGTATGGTTTTAGCTTACATCCAAACAAGGTGTCTGACAATCTGGGGTCAGTTAGCTTTCAGGATTACCATCTCCTTGGTTAGACAGATTCTGACATGTCATTACAGGTCTCTCCAACTACTGCATTGGTTAAAAACTGTTTTTAGGCAGCTTTATTCTTTGTTCAGCACACGGCAACAGGTCAGTGCACAATATCCACAACATAATCCCCAAAAACTAAATATTAGCAAGCCTCACTAACCAGGGTCTGAGCTACTGCCCAGCACCACAACCCGTAACGTTTATTTAAGTGTCCTCTGGTCCTTACAGGATAACAGCTGTTTTGCTCCAGTCTGAGAGCAAGAGAGCCAGCCCCAGCCTACTGAGCTCTCCCAGGTGTCTCCTAATTAGTCTTTATAAAAACAAGTCTGGAGCAGAGTCAAAATTCTCTCCACTCCCATCCTAATGTTTATCCTGTCTTCACTTCAAAATAGATAGCAGAAAAGGACAACTTCCATATATTTCACAGTCTACTGGCAGAAACATTCAACTTTCTGAAGCCCTACTGCCACAATCTGCTACTCAGTCCATATTTCTCCTCCATCTGACCCTTATTGGGATTCATCAGAAGCACTGGATGGAAGGACACAATGGGTGGCAGGACAACAATGGGTGGCAGGACAGCTATAGGTGGTAGGAAGGCGTAGCTACAGGGGGTGCAGAGGTAGCAGCTGCTATTGGGCCCTGCATCCTAAGGGGGCCCCCGAAAGCCATTCTGTCACAGCATTGTAAATGGCACATTGTAGCTGAGGGGCCCCATTTCACTATTTGCACCAGGGCCCAGAAGCTTCAAGTTACGCCTCTGGTGGTAGGATGTACAGTCCATCTTCATATAATCAAAATTCCTTCTGTTTTAATGTCCTCAGCCACAAACATAGCAAGAAATGGAGAAGCCTCCCAGGAGTCTGACTATCAATATCCAATAATGGGATATGCAAAAAATGCCATAGACGGTGTCAAAGACTCAGATTACCACAAGGGCTCCTGTACTCATACCAATCCATCAAAAGATCCCTGGTGGAAGCTGAACCTGAAACAGACCTACAAGATCTCAAATGTCGTCCTAACAAACAGGCAGGACGGCGCTCCGGAGAGACTGCTGGGAGCAGAGATCCGAATTGGGAATGACCCCAACAACAACAACCCAGTGTAAGTTTACATTAGGCACCTTTTTGCTAATTTTCCACTCTTGGAGACCAAACAACCAGAATGTCCAATCTTATGTGTCTCCACAATGTCCCGTCTTGTGATTCTCCAAAATCAAGAAATGATCACAAGGTTCTCCTGCTTTTCTCCTTCAGGTGTGGAAAAGTCACAAGTGTTGCATCTGCCACCTTGCCATTCTGCTGTAACGGGATGGAAGGTCAGTACGTCAGTGTGGTGATCGCAGGACGCGCGGAGTACCTGACACTGTGTGAGGTCGAGGTCTATGGAGACCCGGTCAAAAGGGAATGTAATACCCCAACTGGAGGTAAGAGAATGTCCACACATAGGAGCTATAATCTCTCTGTGCCTCACACAAGGACTCATGGCTGGAGTATAGCTAGGGCAAAAGAATAATATTCTCCGGAGCCTTCCCCACCCAGAGCCCAACAGAGTCTTTACTTACATAAAAATTCATTATTACTTGGATACTTTGCAGGTCTGTTATTTTGATGCAATATTTTTATTTTCTGCATAACCAGACATATGATTGACATATTAGTTGACACAGAGATATATAGAAAGATAGCTACAGTTGAATCCAGCAGTTTCCATCTCCTCTATATAAAGCCCCATCTGCAGGTTTCTCCCTCCCTCTTATAAAGCCCATCTGCAGTTTTCACTACCCTATTAAAGCCCCATCTGCAGGTTTCTCCCTCCCTCTATATAAAGCCACATCTGCGGGTTTTTCTCTCTCTGACATGAAATCAGAATAAACCTTCCCCGTTTTAGGTCAATTAGGAACCAAAATTATTTGTATTCCCCAAATGCAGAATAATGAGAGAGAGAATTTTAAGGCATTTTTATTACTTTCTGCAAAGTCAGAAGTTTCCGTCCATTTCATTAGTATTTGGTAGCTTTGCCCTTAAACTGTTGGACTTGAGTCCAATGTTTTGGATCCTTCCACAAGCTTCTCACAATAGTTGGTAGGAATTTTGGCCCCTTCCTCCTGACACAACTGGTGTAACTGAGCCATGTTTGGGGGTCTCCTTGCTGGCACCAGCCTTTTCAGCTTTGCCCATAAATTTTCAATAGGATTGAGATCAAGGCTTTGTGATGGCGGCTCAAAAACATTGACTTGGTTCTCCTTAAGCCGCTTTTTAACCGTTTGGCAGTAGCTTCCGGTCATTGTCCATTTGGAGAATCCATTTCTGCCCAGGCTTTAACTTCCTGGCTGATGTCTTGAGATGTTGCTTCAGTATTGCCATATAATCTTCTTTCCTCATAATACCATAAATTTTGTGAAGTGCAGCAAAACAACCCCACAACATGATGTTGCCACCTCTGTGTTTCACAGTTGGAATGGTGTTCTTAGGCTTCCAATCTTCTCCCTTTTTCCTCCAAATGTATCGATGGTCATTATGGCCAAACAATTCAATTTTAGTTTCGTCAGACCGCAGGACATGTCTCCAGAAATGTAGGTCTTTGTTCCTGTGCACTTGCAAACATTATTCTGGCTTTTATATGTTTCTTTTGGAGTAATGGCTTCCTCTCGGCAGAGCGGCCTTTCAGCCCATGTTGATACAGTACTTGTTTCACTTAGAATAATGACACAATCTTACCAGCTTCCGCCAGCATCTTCACAAGATGTTTTGCTTTTGTTCTTGGGTTGATATACACATGTCGGACCAAAGCACATTCAGCTCTGAGACACAGAACCCATCTCCTTCCTGAGCAATGTGATGGCTGAACATTCCCATCTTGTTTGTACTTGTGTCTAATTGTTTGTATAGATGAACGAGGCACCTTCAGGTATTTGGAAATTGCCCCCAAGGATGATCTAGACTTGTGCAAGTCCACAATGCTCTTCCTGATATCTTGGATGATTTCTTTAGACTTTCCCATGATGTTACACACAGAAGCAGGGTGTTTCTGGCGTGCTGTAAAATACATCTACAGGAGTGTCTCTAATTAACACAGTTGTTGCCAAAAACCTATCAGAAGCCTCCAAAGACCTGACATCATCATATTGGTGGTCCCAAATTGTTTAAAAAACGAATAATCCCAGTGAATGGAAACTTCTGTCTTTGCAGAAAGTAATAAAAATGTCTTAAAAATTCTCTCTGTCATTATTACATCTAGAAATGTATCCAGACCCTTCTCCAGAATCCTGGTCACTATAACTTGTTATATTATTACATCTTAGAAATGTATGAAGTACCTTCTCCAGAATCCTGGTCACTACAACTTGTTATATTATTACATTATTACGTTTTAGGTCAATTAGGAACCAAAATTATTTCTATTTGCCAAATGCCAGAATAATGAGAGAATTTTTTAAGGCATTTTTCTTTCTGCATAGTCAGAAGTTTCCATCCACTGGGATTACTCTGCCTTTAAATAATTTGGGACCGCCCATATGATGATGTCATGTCTTTGGAAGCTTAACTAGACACACAGCTGTGGAAGTATTTTAATTCACACTGCCTCTGAAATGAGTCCTGTATCAACATGGGCTGAAAGGTTGCTCTGCCAGGAAGAAGCCATTACTCCAAAAGAAACATAGAAAAACCAGATTATTGTTTGCAAATGCACAGGAACAAAGACCTACATTTTTGGAGACATGTCCTGTGGTGTGACAAAACTAAAATTGAATTGTTTAGTCATAATGAACACCATCCCAACTGTGAAACACAGGGGTGTCAGCATCATGTTGTGGGGTTATTTTGCTGCAGGAGGGACTGGTGCACTTCACAAAATAGATGCATCATGAGGAAAGATTATGTGGCAATACTGAAGCAACATCTCAAGACATCAGCCAGGACGTTAAAGCTTGGGTGGAAATGGGTCTTCCAAATGGACAATGACTCAAAGCTGCTGCCAGACTGGTTACAGAGTTGCTTAAGGATAACCAAGTCAATGTTTTGGAGCGGCCACCACAAAGCCCTGATCTAAATCCTATTGAAAATTTATGGGCAAAGCTGAAAAGGCCGGTGCAAGCAAGGAGACCCCCATACATGGCTCAGTGACACCAGTTCTGTCCGGAGGAAGGGGCTGAAATTTCTACCAACTATTGTGAGAAGCTTGTGGAAGGATCCAAAACGTTTGACCCAAGTCCTACAGTTTAAGGGAAATGCTACCAAATACTAACGAAATCTATGTCAAATTTTTGGCTCTGCAGAAAGTAATAGAAATGCCTTAAAAATTCTCCTTCTCGTTATTCTGGCATTTGGCAAATAGAAATTATTTTGGTTCCTAATTGACCTAAAATGAAGAAGGTTTATTCTGATTTCATGCCAGAGAGCGAGAAAAACCTGCAGATAATAACAAAATTGTATCAACCTATAATAGTACAGAATCTTATCTCATCATATAAGTAGAGGTGGGACAAATCTTAATAAATTAATATTCGTAACAACTTTCTGAGAAGAAACCCAATAGTGAATCCTAATTGACCTAAAACGGGGAAGGTTTATTCTGATTTCATGTCAGAGAGTGAGAAAAACCTGTAGATGGGGCTTATATTGAGAGAGGGGTGGAAACTATTCTGGAGATCAACGATAGATAGATAGATAGATAGATAGATAGATAGATATGAGATAAATAGATAGATATGAGATAGATAGATAGATAGATAGATAGATAGATAGATAGATAGATAGATAGATAGATAGCAGATAGATATGGGATAGATAGATATGGGATAGATAGATAGATAGATAGAGAGAGAGATAGGAAAATATAAAATAAATACACTTGAGATAAGTAGATAAGAGATCTATCATATCACCCTATACTAACCTTATGGTTCCCCGGATGTTGCCCAAATGTTCCTCAGATGTTTTACAGCCGTGCCCCAAATTGATGGTGGTGTTCTTATGCAAATATGGAGCATTATGGAGCTGTAGATGCTTTCTAGAGACAAGAAAATCCATACAAAACTTTCTACCACAGACTCTAATGGAATTTGGATTTGGGATGTACTGGACCCTAAATTTTGTCACAGATCTGGCTCACCTTCTATCAAACCAATCAGGCAACACTATTTAAGGAACACTATTTAAGAGTCTCCCATCTACATTTTCTCCATAGAGCAGTCCTCTGATATTCTGTTCATGTTCTTAAATGTTCTTTGACTTTTTAACAAATTTTTAACAAATTCTAGTAAATTCCATGCCATAAATATGGAAACAATAAAGCCCAAATCAAAAATGATCACCCACAACCTGCTTGTTTGTGTAACATGGTCTCACTACATTCTGTTTCCTTTAGGGTTGTTATGGCAGCTTCAGGTGGTAGGACTTACGAGCCAGCTTCATATTAACGAAATCTCTTCTGTTCTTATTTCCTCAGCCACAAACATAGCAAGAAATGGAGAAGCCTCCCAGGACTCCACATATTCAAGTGGAATAACAGGATACGCCAAAAATGCCATAGATGGTGTCAAAGACACAAATTTCAACAAGGGCTTCTGCACTGCAACCAATGGCTTAAAAGATCCGTGGTGGAAGCTGGACCTGAAACAGACCTACAAAATATCAAATGTCGTCCTAACAAACAGGCAGGATGCCGCTCCAGAGAGACTGCTGGGAGCTGAGATCCGAATCGGGAACGACCCCAACAATAACAACCCAGTGTGAGTTTACATTATGCTAACTTTCCACTCCTGGAGGCTAATACACCCCAATATCCATCTTAAGTTCCTCCACAATGTTCCGTCTTCTGTTCCTCCACAATTTCCCATCTTGCATTTCTCCGCAATTTCCCATCATGTGTTCCTCCACAATATCCTGTCTTGTGTTGCTCCACATAATCCCATCTTGTCTTCCTCCTTAATCAATAAACGTTTAAAAGGTTTTTCTGGTTTTCTCTTCCAGGTGTGGAAAGGTCATTGTTGTTGGGGCTCCCACCTTTCCATTCTGCTGTAATGGGATGGAAGGTCAGTACGTCAGTGTGGTGATCTCAGGACGTGCAGAGTACCTGACACTGTGTGAGGTCGAGGTTTATGGAGAACCAGTCAGTCAGCAATGTAATATCCCAGCTGGAGGTAAGATAATGTCCTGTAAGGCTCACACTCATCCAGCCCCCATCTTGGGCAGTCTCAAGGGGGTCTTGGATTTCAGCTTTGGCTAACGGAATGGCACACCAATACCAGGCTTCTGTTTAAAACTGGCCACAGCCAGCTTTACTCTTGTACAGCTTAAACGTACAGAAAAAAAAACAAATCAAAACCTTGCTGGGTCTGGCTTCCTGGGCAGTATGAGCCTCTCCTCAACTCTTCTGCTGCTCCGGTTTCTTGCAGCAGACCACACCCCTTGATCACCTGAAGTAGAAGGCTTTTAATAGGTCTCCAGAGACCTAACAAAACCCTATCCTGGAACGTGGGAGTAGCCACCCACCCAACACTATAGCTGTTCCAAAGAAGCCGACTAGCTTCTCTTTTAGCTGCCAGTAACATAGAGTCACTGACCCAATATAGCTGGCTTTTCCCCACCGAGACCAGGTCCTCAGTGGCGCATCTGCAGCAGGTCTCCTGGTGCAAACCACCTAGTGGCAGAAACATGCGACTGCCTGAGGTTGCTCTGCCACAGTCCACACACAGGAGCACAGAGGACTCACACAAGGACTCATTGTTGGAGTATAGCAAGCGCAGAAGTGTTACATTCGCCCAAGCCTTCACCACCCAGCACCCAACAAGGTCACACTTTATTAAAATGTATTATTATTTGGATATTTTCCTGGCAAGATTGTGTCATTATCCACAGTGAAATGAGTACTGTATCAACATGGGCTGAAAGGCCGTTCTGCCAGGAAGAAGCCATTACTCCAAAAGAAAAATTTACAAGCCAGATTAATGTTTGCAAATGCACAGGAACAAGGACCTATATTTTTAGAGACATATCCTGTGTCTGACGAAACTAAAATCGAACTGTTTGGCCATAATGACCATCATTATGTTTGGAGGAAAAAGGGAGAAGCTTTGAAGCCTAAGAACATTATCCCAAGAACATGGGGGTGGCAGCATCATGTTGTTGGGTTGTTTTGCTGCAGCAGGGACTGGTGCACTTCACAAAATAGATGGTATCATGAGGAAAGAAGACTATGCAGATGGGTTATATTCCCCCAAGCCTTCACCACCCAGCACCCAATAGGGTCTTCACTTTATTAAAATGTATTATTTGGATATTTTTGTATATACATATATATATGTTAGTTAACAGCTAGATAGATGTAAGATAGTTAGATGTAAGACAGATAGGAGTTAGATAGATCGATAGATAGATAGATAGATAGATAGATAGATAGATAGATAGACAAATGATACTTTTGGATACCTGACAATTTGAGGGAGAGCTTGGATTGTCTTGACACATAGCCGTAGGGCTGGGGCAGTGCACAGGCAGAAAAGTTAGATGCCCCTGAGCCTCCACCAATCAGCAACAAACAAGTTCTAAACTTGTGGTCATTATTTAGTTACAAATGATATCACCAACTATCTGGATTTAGGATAATTTTGTGCTTCTGATTTAGGTCTGATCTGAATTTCAGTGATTTGATTTTGGTCAGCCAAAATCAACAAAAAACTCAACCTTGACCGTAATTCCAACCCTAACCATAGTGAATATCTGTGAACATCTGGGAGAAATTTGTTAAATACCTGGGAACCCTGAGGGTTAGCATTAGTCCAACCCTTTTCCTTACTACCTTAACCCTAGTGAATGTCTGAATAAAAACAATGTCTGGGGAGCGAAATTGGAGGAAACCAAATTTTGGATCATGGTCAGTCCAACCCTAACCATAGTAAGTGCCTGTGATCATCTGGAGAGTACCTGGGTTGAATCTGGGGAACCATATTTTTGATTAGGATAAATTGAACTCTAATCCTAGCTCCTACCTTATCCCTAACCTCGTGGTTCTTCAGATGGTGCCGAGATGCTGCACAGATATTGCCCAGATGCACGGTGAAGTTCTTATAGAATCTGAATGCATTTGATTATTGAAGGTGCTTTCCAGACACCAGAAATATAGCGATCACAGCGGGGATAATGCACTGATTTTATTTGGGGTTTTGGTGGAATGAAGAACATAGTGGGCATTGCAATGTGTTCCTGGATCTGTCTATGGAGTCATTTTTAATAATTAGAGCACATCCACCTCCCTACATCTCGTGTGGTTTTAGCTTACATCCAAACAAGGTGTCTGACAATCTGGGGTCAGTTAGCTTTCAGGATTACCATCTCCTTGGTTAGACAGATTCTGACACATCATTACAGGTCTCTCCAACTACAGTTTTGGTTAAAAACTGTCTTTAGGCAGCTTTATTCTGTTCAGCACACGGCAACAGGTCAGTGCACAATATCCACAACATAATTCCCCAAAACTAAACATTAGTAAGCCTCACTAACCACGGTCTAAGCTACTGCTCAGCACCACAACCCACACTGTTCATTACACTGTGCCCTCTGGTCCTCACTTCAACAGAATAACAGCTGTTTTGCTCTAGTCTGAGAGCAAGAGAGCCAGCCCCAGACTACAGAGCTCTCCCAGGTGTCTCCTAATTAGCCTAATTAACTCTAGTCTGAATTACTCTTCACTCCCATCCTAATCCTTATACGGGATTTCACTTCAAAATAGAAAATGACAATTTCCATATATTACACAGTCTACTGGCAAAAAACATTCAACTTTCTGAAGCCCTACTGCCACAATCTGTTACTCAGTCCGTATTTGTCCTCCATCTGACCCCTATTGTGATTCATCAAAAGCACTGGATGGAAGGACAACAATGAGTGGCAGTCCATCTTCATATAATCAAAATTTCTTCTGTTTTAATGTCCTCAGCCACAAACATAGCAAGAAATGGAGAAGCCTCCCAGGACTCCGACTATCAATATCCAATAATGGGATACGCCAAAAATGCCATAGATGGTGTCAAAGACTCAGATTACCACAAGGGCTCCTGTACTCATACCAATCCATCAAAAGATCCCTGGTGGAAGCTGAACCTGAAACAGACCTACAAAATATCAAACGTCGTCCTAACAAACAGGCAGGACTGTTGTCCAGAGAGACTGCTGGGAGCTGAGATCCGAATCGGAAACGACCCCAACAACAACAACCCAGTGTAAGCTTACATTAGGCTCTTTTTGCTAAATTTCCACTCCTGGAGGCCACACAACCCAAATATCCATCTTTAGTCCCTTCTTGTGTTCCTCCACAATGTCCCATCTCGAGTTTCTCCACAATGTCGCGTCTTGTCTTCCTCCACAATGTCCCGTCTTGTCTTCTTCCACAATGTCCCATCTTGTCTTCTTCCACAATGTCCCATCTTGTTTTTCTCCACAATGTCTCGTCTCGACTTCCTCTGCAATGTCCCGTCATGTTCCTCCACAATGTCCCGTCATGTCTTCCTCCACAATGTCCCGTCATGTGTTTCTCCACAATGTCCCATCTTGTCTTCCTCCACAATGTTCCATCTAGTGTACCTCCACAATGTCCCGTAAACTACCACCACAATGTCCCATCTTGTCTTCCTCCACAATGTCCCGTCTTGTCTTCCCCCACAATGTCCCGTCTTGTCTTCCCCCACAATGTCCCATCTTGTCTACCTCCACAATGTCCCATCTAGTCTTCCTCCACAATGTCCCATCTTGTGTTTATCCATAATGTCCCGTAATTTCTTCCTCCACAGTGTCCCATCTTGTCTTCCTCCACAATGTCCCTTCTTGTGTTCCTCCACAATGTCCCGTCTTGTCTTCCTCCACAATGTCCCATCTTGTCTTCCTCCACAATGTCCCGTCTTGTGTTTATCCATAATGTCCCGTAATTTCTTCCTCCACAATGTCCCATCTCGAGTTTCTCCACAATTTCACGTCTTGTCTTCCTCCACAATGTCCCATCTTGTCTTCAACCACAATGTCCCATCTTGTCTTCTTCCACAATGTCCCATCTTGTGTTTCTCCACAATGTCTCATCTCGTCTTCCTCTGCAATGTCCCGTCATGTTCCTCCACAATGTCCCGTCTTGTCTTCCTCCACAATGTCCCGTCTTGTCTTCCTCCACAATGTCCCGTCTTGTCTTCCCCCACAATGTCCCATCTTGTCTTCCCCCACAATGTCCCGTCTTGTCTTCCTCCACAATGTCCCATCTTGTCTTCCTCCACAATGTCCCATCTTGTGTTTATCCATAATGTCCCGTAATTTCTTCCTCCACAGTGTCCCATCTTGTCTTTCGCCACAAAGTCCCGTCTTGTCTACCTCCATAATGTCCCATCTTGTCTTCTTCCACAGTCAATAAATGAAGGTTCCTCTGCTTTTCTCCTCCAGGTGTGGGAAAGTCACGAGTTTTGCGTCTGCTACCTTGCCATTCTGCTGTAACGGGATGGAAGGTCAATACGTCAGTGTGGTGATCCCAGGACGCGCAGAGTACCTAACGCTGTGTGAGGTCGAGGTTTATGGAGATCCGGTCAGTCCGCAATGTAGTCCCCCAGCTGGAGGTAAGATTATTTCCACACACAGGAGCTGTAATCTCTATGTGCTTCATACAAGGACTCATGGCTGAAATATAGCAGAGGCAAAAGGGATAGATGCCCCAGAGCCTTCACCACCCAGAACCTAACTAGGTCTTCACCTACATAAAAATGCATTATTATTTGGATACTTTGCAGGTCTGTTATTGTGATGCTATATTTTTACTTCCTGCATGAATAAATAGAAAACTTAATTGGTAGAGAGACAGACAGACAGATATATAGAATGGAGATAGATAGATAGATAGATAGATAGATAGATAGATAAATAGATAGATAGATATGAGAGATAGATAGATAGATATAGCATAGATAGATATGAGAAAGCTAGATAGATAGATAGAAAGATAGATAGATAGATAGATATGGGATAGATAGGTAGATAGATAGATATTAGATCGATAGATATAAATATATGAGGTAGATACAAATAAGAAGGATCGTTATGAAGTAGTATTTATACTAAAGCATCAATTTAGCTGTCAGCCAGTTGGCTACCTCAGGAGAGCAAAAAGGACTCAAAGATTGGTGAAACAAAATGGCGGAGAGAAAACCCTCAGAACATGTTTATTTTATGCTGAGGGTGTTACATGAAATCATATGATTAATAACAAAATTGTATCAACCTATAATAGTACAGAAACTTATCTCGTCATATAAATAGAGGCGGGACTAATTTTAATGTATTCCTATTTATAGCAACTTTCAGGGAAGAAACTCAATATTTAATCCGACTACACAACTGCGATAAATATATGAGAAAATAATCCGAGCAGATATGCTGTATTCCATAACAGTGCACAGTCCTCATGAAACTCAATCACCTATCGTATGAGAGGAAACTCTTATCCCCAACTTCTCACTGAGCTCAGGAGCTTCAGAGGCGCAAATAATGAAAACAAGAAATACTTGACCTTGGAGATAATTCACAGACAGCGCTACAGTTATAGAATTAAAGAACATACAAAACTTCGACAATTTAGATCTAGTTTATATGAGTATATACTTCAACTTGTATATACATTAATAGATGATAAATAGATAGGTAGATAGATAGATAGATAGATAGATAGATAGATAGATAGATAGATAGATAGATAGATATGAGATAGTATGATAAATAATAGAAAGATGGATGGATACATTTGACATAGCTAAATAGATAAAATAGAAAAAATAGATAGATAGGAGATAGATAAATAAATAAATAGATAGGAGATACATAGATAGATAAATAGATAGATAGATCCATAGATAGATACAATTGAAGCCAGCAGTTTCTATTCACTATATATAAAGCCCCATCTGCAGGTTTTTCTCGCTCTCTGACATGAAATCAAAATAAACCTTCCACGTTTTAGGTCAATTAGGAACCAAAATTATTTCTATTTGCCAAATGCAGAATAATGAGAGGGAGAATTTCTAAGGCATTTTTATTACTTTCTGCAAAGTCAGAAGTTTCCATACACTGGAATTACTCTGCCGTTAAACAATTTGGCACCGCCCATATGATGAGGTCAGGTCTTTGGAGGCTTCTGATGGGTTTATTGGCAACATCTGAGTTAATTACAGACATACCTGTGGATGTATTTTAATTGTACGCCAGAAACACACTGCTTCTGTTTGTAACATCATGGGAAAGTCTAAAGAAATCAGCCAAGATATCAGGAAGAGAATTGTGGACTTGCACAAGTCCTTGGGTGCAATTTCCAGATACCTGAAGGTGCCTTGTTCATCTGTACAAACAATTATACGCAAGTACAAACAAGATGGGAATGTCCAGCCATCATACCGCTCAGGAAGGAGACGGTTTCTGTGTCTCAGAGATGAATGTGCTTTGGTCCCACATGTGCATATCAACCTAAGAACAAAAGCAAAAGATATTGTGAAGATGCTGGTGGAAGCTGGTAAGATTGTGTCATTATCCACAGTGAAACGAGTACTGTATTAACATGGGCTGAAAGGCCGCTCTGCCAGGATGAAGCCATTACTCCAAAAGAAACATTTAAAAGCCATATTAATGTCAGAAAATGCACAGGAACAAAGACCTTTATTTTTGGAGTCATGTCCTGTGGTCTGACGAAACTAACATTAAACTATTTGTCCATAATGACCATCGTTACGTTTGGAGGAAAAAGGGAGAAGCTTGGAAGCCTAAGAACACCATCCCAACTGTGAAACATAGGGCTGGCAGCATCAAGTTGTGGGGTTATTTTGCTGCAGGAGGGATATGTGCACTTTACAAAATAGATGGTATCATGAGGAAAGAAGTTTATGTGGCAAGACTGATGGCAACATCTCAAGACATCAGCCAGGAAGTTAAAGCTTGGGTGGAAATGGATCTTCCAAATGGACAATGACCCGAAGCTGCTGCCAAACTGGTTATAAAGTGGCTTAAGGAGAACCAAGTCAATGTTTGGAGCAGCCATCACAAAGCCCTTATCTCAATCCTATTGGAAATGTATGGGCAAAGCTGAAAAGGCCGGTGTGAGAAAGGCAACCTCCAAACATGGCTCAGTGACACCAGTTCTGTCAGGAGTAAGGGGCCAAAATACCTCCCAACTATTGTGAGAAGCTTGTGGAAGGATCCAGAACGTTTGATCCAAGTTATACAGTTTATGGAGAAAGCTACCAAATACTAATGAAATTGAGGAAACTTCTGACTTTACAGAAAGTAATAAAAATGCCTTAAAATTCTCCCTCTCATTATTCTGCATTTGGCAAATATAAATAATTTTGGTTCCTAATTGACCTAAAAGGTTTATTCTGATTTCATTTAAGAGAGAAAAACCTGCAGATGTGGCTTTATATAGAGGGGATGGAAACTTCTGGTTTCAGCTGTAGATATGAGAGAGACAGAGACAGAGTGAGAGATGCACAGATAGATAGATAGATCGATAGATAGATATGAGATAGATAGATAGATAGATAGATATGGGATAGATAGATAGATAGATAGAAAATGGATACACATGAAGTAAGTAGATAAGAGATCCATCACACCACCATATATCTGGATTGAAAGTAGTGTTATGCTTTGGATTTGGCAAATGTGACCTGAGTTGGCCAGAAAAAATTTTTTGTTGAAAATAGGCAAATAAACCCCTCCCCTATCCAATACTCCAACCCTGACTGCATCCCCTGACTAATCCCAATTCAGACCCTAACTCCTGTAATAACTCTATGGTTCCCCGTATGTTTTCCACATGTTCCTCAGATGTTTTACAGCCATGCCCCAAATTGGTGGTGTTGTTCTTATGAAAATATGGAGCATTTGGCTGTAGGTGCTTTCTAGAGACAAGAAATTCCCTGCAGAACTTTAATAGGATTTGAGTTTCGGAATTCATAAACTCAAATTTTGTCAAAGACCTGGCTGACCTTCTATCAAACCAAACAGAGGGCTATTCAAGAGTCTCCCATAATCTGGAACTGTTATTCCCAAATTCCAGTAAATTCCAGACCATGAAGGTGGAGACTATGAAACCCAGTTCAAAGATGCTCACCCACACCCTGGTCTCATAACATACTCTCAGTCTGATCTGTGTGCTCTAAGGAGAGATTTTTATACTTTTGATCACAGTAAATTCTTTCGATCTGAAACCCCATAATAAAAGAACATCGATGAACATGAGCAGACTATTAGATGACTCATTTACATGAAGCAAATATAGATATCACAGCGGGGAAAATACACTGATATTATTATTGTGCCTGGTGGAATGAAGACCACAGTCGGCAGCGCCATTCATTCCAGGATCTGTCTGTGGATCCATTCATTATAATAAGAACACATCCACCTCCACACATCTCTTACTCAGTCAATGTTCCTCCTCCTTCTACCCCTTATTGGGATTCGTAAGGAGCAATGGGTGGCAGGACAACACTGGGAGGCTGGACAACCCTGGGCGGCAGGACAGCATTAGGAGGCAGGGCATTACTGGGCAGCTGGACAACCCTGGGCGGAAGGACAGCAATAGGTGGCAGGCTTACAATCCAACTTCATATAATCAAAATCTCTTCTAATTTCCTCAGCCACAAATATAGCAAGAAATGGAGAAACCTCCCAGGACTCCACGTATTCAAGTGGAATAACAGGATATGCTAAAAATGCCATAGATGGTGTCAAAGACACAAATTTCAACAAGGGCTTCTGCACTGCAACCAGTGGCTTAAAAGATCCCTGGTGGAAGCTGGACCTGAAACAGATCTACAAGATATCAAATGTCATCCTAACAAACAGGCAGGACGCCGCTCCAGAGAGACTGCTGGGAGCCGAGATCCGAATCGGGAACAACCCCAACAACAACAACCCCGTGTGAGTTTACATTAGGCTTCATATGCTAACTGTCCAATGCTGGAGACCAAACAACCAGAAGGTCCCATTTTATGTTCCCCTACAATGTCCATTTTGTCCACGCCAATATTGTCCTGGATTGTCTTCCTCCACAATGTCTCGTCTTGTGTTCCTCCACAATGTCCCGTCTTGTCTTCCTCCAAAATGTCACGTCTTCTCTTCCACCACAATTTCACGTCTTGTCTTCCTCCACAACGTCCCGTCTAATCTTCCTCCACAACGTCCCGTCTTGTCTTCCTCCACAATGTCCCGTTTTGTCTTCCTCCACAATGTCCCGTCTTGTCTTCCTCCACAATGTCCCATCTTGTCTTCCTCCACAATGTCCCATCTTGTCTTCCTCCACAATGTCCCGTCTTGTCTTCCTCCACAATGTCCCGTCTTGTCTTCCTCCACAATGTCCAGTCTTGTCTTCCTCCACAATGTCCAGTCATGTCTTCCTCCACAATGTCTAGTCTTTTGTTCATCCACAATGCCAGTCTGTTTCCCCACAACGCCAGTTTTTGTTATCCCAGTGTCCTCTTGTCTTCCTCCACATTTCCCGCTTCTGTTCCTCCACAATGTCCCCGTCTTGTGTTCCTCCCAAGGTTTGTCTTTTTTCCTCCACAATGTATACTTTTTTTGCTTCTCAAATGTCCCGTCTTGTGTTTCTTCAAAAATGTCCCGTCATCTTTCCTCCCAAGTCCCATCTTTTTTTTCCCCCAAATGCCCCTCTTGTGTTCCTAAATTTTTCCATTTTGTTTTTTTCCACAATGTCCTTTTCTTTTTTTTGCTTCTTAACAATGTCCCGTCTTGTGTTTCTTCACAATGTCCCGTCATCTGTTCCTCCACAATGCCCCGTCTTGTGTTCCTCCACAATGCCCCTTCGTGTTCCTCCGCAATGCCCCATCTTGTGTTACTCCAAATGCCCCATCTTGTGTTCTCCCAAGTCCCTCTTGTGTTACTCCAAAGCCCCTCTTGTGTTTAAACCAAAATATCCGTTTGTGTTCCTCCACAATATCCCGTCTTTTTGTTCCTCCACAATTCCGTTCTTGTTTTCCCCAAATGTCCCGTTTGTGTTTCTCCAAAATGCCCCGTCTTGTGTTACCCCAATGCCCGTCTTGTCTTCCTCCACATTTCCCATCTTGTCTACCTCCACAAGCCCCATCTTGTCTTTCCCCCCACATTGTCCCGTCTTGTTTTCCTCCACTTGTCCCTCTTGTCTCCTTAAAATTCCCCGTCTTATGTTTCTTCACAATGTCCCTCTTGTGTTTCTTCACAATGCCCCGTCTTATGTTCTTACAATGTCCCGTCTTGTTTTTTTCCCAAAATACCCCGTCTTGTTTTCTTACAATGTCCCATCTTGTGTTTCTTACAATTTCCCGCTTCTGTTCCTCCACAAGTCCCGTCTTCTTTTCCCCTCCACAGTGTTCGTCTTGTCTTTTCCACAATGCCCTCTTGTTTTCCCCACATTTTCCCACCTTCTTACCTCTAAAATTTTCCCCCCTCTGTTTCTTCCAAATGTCCCCTCTTGTTTCCCTCCAAAATTTTGCCCCATCTTGCTTCCTCCACAATGTCACATCTTGTCTTCCTCCACAATGTCCCGTCTTATGTTTCTTCACAATGTCCCGTCTTGTGTTTCTTCACAATATCCCGTCTTGTGTTTCTTCACAATGTCCCATTTTGTGTTTCTTTCAATGTCCCGTTTCTGTTCCTCCCAATGTCCCGTTTCTTTTCCCTTCCACAGTGTCCGTTTTAGTGTTGAGCGTTGGGTTTTGGCATCGGATCGATGTTTGTCATAGTCGGCGCAATCAAAAGGGGTTTTTCGATAGTGAGCATCGATTATGACGATTACCTTTTTAAAGTCTATGGGAGAGCAACAACACCTTCATATTACACCCAAACAAGGCTGGAAAACTAAAATTAACTCCACAACAGTAAAATGGATACTGTTTCATCTTACAACACACTTGGGTTATAAAAGTCACAGAAAAAAAGTCACAGACCATTCATTCCCTGTTTTGTACCACAGCCTGCCCCCTTAAACCTCACACCCACAAATTAAAAAACGCAAAAGGCATTGTTTTAACCATCTCTTACTTAACTGGACATTGAATATCCCTTCCTCCCCCCCCC
>JAODAL010051096.1:0-26923 GCA_025379985.1 Phyllomedusa bahiana | reverse complement strand
TTTAAATTGTTTAAAGCAAAATCAGAAGAGCACTGTTTTGGGAATTTTTATTTATCTTTGCCCACATGTTGAGGTTAAAGCAATGTGATGCGAATACTCCTTTAAGTCATTGTATGTTATGTATAAAAGGCTACATAATATACATTATAAAAGCATATAATCATAGCATCTGATCACTTTGGGACTAAGTAAGGCTAGATTATGAAAGACCTAATATGGTTGGTTGTTGGTGATTAACACGTATAAAAAAATAAATATATTCTGGTGCATTCAGTCCACTGTAAAACTCAGCAAAATGTAAAATGAAATGGACTAGGTGAAGTGTACACAGGCAGATAGGAAGTCGATTGGTGCTAGCTACTTGCATTTTACAGTTGCCAATTATCGAAAGGATTTTGAATAAACAATCATCGTTGCGATTGTTCTTTCAAAACCCTTATTTTGTTGACATACATTGTTTGTCGGCAACATATTTTCTGCTATCTCATGGAGACATGCCAAAAAACAATGATTTTAATGATTTCCACTTAAAAGATGTGATATACCAAGACATAGGTGTTTGTTCGATGGCTTGCCAGCTCGTTGTAATGTTTAAACTCCACAATGATCAGAGACAAAAATTCATAAAAACATTCTTTTTTCCTATCGTTGGCAAAAATAACAGGACGTTAACACAATAACTGGAAAAAAAAACATTTATTTTAAACATTATGGGGGAGATTAACTATGGTAATTGTGGCAAAATTCAGGTGCAATTGCACCTAAATAATAACAAGCCTGCTTTATGCTACATTTGTTATACTTTTTATACAGTTTTTAGGCAATTCTTCTGTGCCTGACTAAGGTGGTGTAGCTTTAAAGACAGTCTGTCTTCACAGAAAAGGAGTGTGACTGAGTGTGCAATGTCATGTGCAATAAACTTCTGACAATCTATCAATACTGTAAACTGAGTTTACAAAGTCTACATATTAGATAGTAATAATAAATCTGCCCCAGTGTTGTAGCTCTTATAGAGGGATGTAAGGCATTCTGCAGAAGATGACATGTCTGATGATAATTTAGTTATTTTATTCACATTGTAGTATGGTAACTCATGTTTGTTAGGCTAATTTATACTATGCTAAAAAATTTGCACAAAAAGGTCTGTTTGTGCCAAGCAAATAAAATCATGCAGAAGTTTTCTGGGAGATGCTGATATGTACAAATCAGTAAGTTCTTTGCTAACCATTTTATTTTCTGGCTTAATAACTCCTCTGTAACTTCTTTTTGCCTCTGCCACTTTCTTTCTCTTTATCTCACTCAGGTCTTGGTAGAGTTTCATTGGGAGCTTTTTTAGGTAGGTGATATATCCATTAACCCTACTTGTTGTTATTATTGAAGTTTGTCCTATTGAATAGTAGATTTTGTTCTTATAGAGTAAGAAAAACTATTTCACAATTTTTAGCTCATACTGCAGGTAGAAGACAGCCAAATCCTCTGCACTGATAAAGTAGTGTAGGCTCAATGAAATAAACACATTGGGCGACAGGTATGATTGGGAGTTTCACCTGTTTTCTGGCGAAAACCGCAGCTCACCGATCCGAATCCCCTGTCGGATGCAGGGATGCGATGTTAGACGCAAGCTTCGCCACTTTCAGCTGCGCCTAACATGAAGGGGCGTGCAATGGGCTCGGTGTGGGCGTTCTGGGGCGGGACGCGGCACTTTCGAATAGTCCGAGGCATTTCTTGATCGCGGGTCGGCAAAGTGAGGCGCATTGCAGCTCCCACAAGAGACTTAGTTTGATCTGGTCTAAATGAGCCGGAGGGGGCGAAGTAAGGCGAGAAGTAATGGGGAAAGGGGCAAAATGTGCTCTAGGTCGACTGTTACAACAGTACACCGCTCTCAGCTCCGTGAGGCATGGAGTATGATTCCAAAAATCGTTTTATTAGGTGTAAAACATTCTCTGAAAAAGAGCTAAAACGTTCTATAAACATACATAAATAAAATCACTACCAACGCGTTAGTTGCCGTCACCGGCGCAACATAGGGAATGCGATGTAGAAAAATTTCCGGGAAAAATACGGTAATTTCAAATTCTTGTAAGCTCTTCTCATTGGTCGGCAGAAACCGCTAATCAGAATAGGAGCAACAGTGACCCATTATAACCTATGGAGAAAGTATTGACCAATCAATGAAAAGGCGGGACGTTCAAAATACAGTAAAAAAGGAGAAAAGAGCTGATTGGTTGAATAGCGGGGGCTTGGCTCTCCCGGCCAAGCAGAGGTGAGCTTACTTTTGTTCCCATTGTAGTCTATAGAGAGATGAGGGCATGAAATCTCAGCGCCGTGCGGCATGGAGTATTAGTAAAATAAATGTTTTTATTAAGTGGTAAAACATTTTTCTGGGAAGGCTATGTTCACACGGTGTATTTGCAGGCGGTAATTACGCCCCCAATTACGCCGGTGTGACCTGGGGCGGGAGCGGGGGACTGAGCAGGGGGCCGGCACTTCGCGGCCCATAGACTTGAATTGCCAGCGGCGGGGTATACGCCGGTAGTAATTCACATGTCAATTATCTCCCCGCCGGGGGGGGGAGAGGAGACGTAATCCATAGTTCTCTATGAGAACTGTGAATTACCGTAATGAATGGGCCGTTTTCAGCCCTTTAATTTGCGCACTTCGCGGCGTAATTACGGACCGAAATACGGCCCATTTTAAGCCGTGTGAACATGGCGTAAAAGAGCTAAAACCTTCTATAAACATACAGAAATAAAATCCCTAACAATGCGTTTGTCGCCGTCACCGGCACTACATCAGGAACTGCGATGTAGAAAATTGCCAGGAAATACAGTACTTCAAATTCTGTAAGCGCTTCTCATTGGTCGGCATAAACCAGCCAATCAGAATAGGAGCGACAGTGAACCATTATCAGCTATGGAGTAGTATTGACCAATGAAATGAAAAGGCGGAACAGTTCAAAATACAGTAAAAAAAGGGAAAAGAAAAGAGCTGTTTGGGTTGGGGGCCCCAGGCGGAGATATAAATCCACCAATCATATGTAGTGGTCTATTTTGAGTGGAGCAAGAAGGGGCCCATAGAAGGGCCCCCTAAAAGTTTTTACTGTCTAGGGGGAAAATTTTCTATATTTTTGATTGGTTGGGGGGAAAGGGGCGTCCTGCTTAGCCAATCAGGGGTGAGCTACTTTCTCATGGTTCTAGGGGGAAAGAAATGCAGAGGGTTGTTTGTGATTGGGCAAAAAGTTAAAAGAGGCGCGTTTATTTGGGCCAATGGGAGAGGAGCGACGCTCTTATGGGTTTTCTAATGAAATCTATATAAAACTGTACGGGCGAAAAAATGATAAGACTACGAAGTTGTCCGTCTTATATAAAATGACCCAAAAACTTTTGGGTTTTGTAACGATCAGCTCTTTTCTGCCTTTTTTATGTATTTTAAACTGTCCTGCCTTTTCATTTGTTTGGGTCAATATACTCCATGGTTAAAATGGTCACTGTCGCTCTATTCTGATTGGCTGGTTTATGCGCCCAATGAAAAGAGCTTCAAGAATTTGAATTCTGTTTTCCCGGAAATTTTTCTACATAAAGTTCCCTGATGTAGCGCCGGTGAGGCGACAAACGTTTTGTTAGTGATTTTATTTATGTTGTTTATGAGTTTTAGCTCTTTTCAGGAATGTTTTACACTTAAATAAAAAACTTTTATTTTAAAAAACCCTTGTTACACTGCACAGAAAAAGTCGTCTTTTCGGTTTTTCGTTTTCTAAAAAACCGGGAAAAAAAAAGACTGAATCATCTCCATAGACTTATTTTTTAAAAACGTTGCTGTCCCACTGAGCTTCTTTTTTTTGCTGTTTTTTTTATGGTTGTATTTTGAACTTTTCAAAAAAATCCCAGAGCAGGCAGAAAATGATTTAAGGAGTCTATGTAAAGGGGCCTTTTTCGCTTTTTTGGGCTTTTTCGCAGCGTTTTTTTGCCGCGATTTTTCAATTGAAAACCCCCAGAGACCCAAATCCCACCTATAGTGGGTGTTATAAAAGGGTTTTACTTATCAAAAAAGCATACAAGTGTCTGATGTGTCCTTGTTCGACCTTTTGTAATAAAAATGTCTGCTTTGGTCCTAAAGATTTTTGCGCAATTCATATTTTTTCGCTAAAAAAAGTTTTTTAAGATTTTGGCATCAGAAACAGTTTTTTTTTAAAATTTTGATGCTAAATCCCTTTTCTAAAAATTTTGGCGTAATAATTATTCGCTATGCGAAACAATTTTTTTCGGATTTTGGCGCCAGAATCGTTTTTTTACGGTTTTGGGGTCAAAATCCCTTTTTTTAATTTTTTTGGCGCTTAAAGTTATCTTGCTTCTGGCCCGAAAAACTTTTTTTTAGGATTTTTTGGCCAGAACCCTTTTTTTTTACGTTTTTTGGCATAAAATTAAATTTTTTTTACTTATTTTGCCGTAATAAGTTAAACCGCTCTGCGCCAAAAAATCGTTTTTTTTTGGATTTTAGCGCAAGAATCCGTTTTTTTTTAAATTTTTTTTTACTAAAAAATTTTTTTAAAATTTTGCGCTAAAAACGTTATTTTGCTTTTGACGCCAAAAATACTTTTTTTTAGGAAATTTTGGGCAAGAATCCCCTTTTTTTTTCTTTTTTTTTTTTGGCATAAATAATTTTTTTTTTTACGATTTTTTCGCAAAACGTTTCTCGCTTTTTACGCAAAAAATAGTTTTTTTATTTTAAAAATTTTTTTTTCCTTTTTTGGTTTTTTTTTTTTGGTTTTTTTTCTTGTTTTGTTTACGAAAAAAAGGTTTTTTTTTTTTTTTGCCGCAAGAATCCGTTTTTTTTGTTTTTTGGCACAAAATATTTTTTGGGGGTTTGGCTTTTTTGGGTAAAAATCCCTATCTTCACAGATTTTGGCGCTAATAAAGTGACTGCTTTATGGAAAAAAAAAAAAATTTTTTTTTGGATTTCACGCAGAATCCGTATTTTTACAGTTTTTCGTAATAAAGTGATTAGCTTTTGACACAAAAAAATTTTTTTTTTTTCGGATTTTTTGGGGCGTTTTTTTTTTTAAGATCAATACTTTAAAAATTTTTTCGCTAAAAATTTCTCGCTTTGACATAAAATTTTTTTTTTACGGGAAATTTTTTGGCGCAATAAAGCGTTTTTTTTGGGTTTTTTGCGCTAAAATCCTTTTTTTTTAGATTTTGATGCTAATAAAGTTATCTTGCTGTTGCAAATGATAATGGGGGTTTTTTGGGGATTTTGGTGGAATTTTGTGAAAATGTAATAAAGTGTAGCCGCAGCAGCGCAACAAAGGACAATGTCTCAAAATGGCTACAGTATCAAAAGGAAGTGACTACTTAAATGTTAACTCCCCCTGTGGGGTTGTATTTACATCCAATGGTTTAAAATTTGGCATACATTAAAAAGCGAGAAAAGACGCCCCAAAAACGAAAAAACGCCCCAAAAAAACGGACGTTTTTTCAGTGCTTTTGCAGGCAGTGGACAGAAAACTAGTTTCATAAAACGTTTTTTAGTAATTCGTTTTAGGTCGTTTTTTGTCCACTGCAGTGTAGACATAACCTAGGTATGTTCCCGGTTTTAAACTGGGGATAATTCCCCCCCCGCATTTAAAGCCGGGGGCCGGGGGGGGGGAGCGGGGGGGGGAAACCCCCGGCCCATAGAGAATCACGCTAGCGGCGGTATACGTTTTAAAAAATGACATGGAATTTTCCCCCCTCGGCGTATTCGCGGCAGGGAGAGGAGAGGTTTTTCCATAGTTTCTATGAGAACTGTGGATTACCGTGTTACTGGGAGGATTCATCCCGTAATTGGCGCACTCCCGGGCCCTTTAATTAGGACTGAATTACGTCCCGCAGATGGCCGTGTGAACATGGCCTAATACTCAACGCGGCACGGCGCGGGAGATTTTCAGTTGCCCCGATCTCCCCCATTGGACTACAATGGGCAAATTTAGTTTCGCGTTTCTGATTGGCCGGGATAGCCAAGCCCCGGGATAGCAAACTCTTTTTTGCTATTAAACTAACATTTTTTTAATGATTTCTCGCTGTTTTCCAGCCTGTCTCGAATCGGAATACAAGTTAGGGAACTTTTCACCGCATGTTTGATCGCACCTCCTCAGGCGGTGAATCTTAGGTGCAGCCCCGCACTGCGTCTAAGTCCCCCCACTGCCACCTCACACACTGGCGAAGCGTTGGTAGACTTTACACCCACATGTATAAAAAGCCCCACCCGGCGCCGACATACAAGAGGCGCAGCTTTCACGTTCGAGCACTCGAAAACATGCGCTCCGACGTGAGCTTCATACATGTCCACCATAGTGCTCTCATGCATACAGTCATTAAGAGTTTTACACACATTACCAGGGGACGTTGTTTCAGTTTTTATGTTCTCTTTCAAATAATCCATATTCAGCGTCTTGCAGAAGGAGGCTTGGCACTGTGCTGCATCAGAGAAGATCTTACACCACTACATCTACTGATCACAATTTCTGTATGACTTGAGGTCTATGGACACCTTTCAATGCATTTTTAATAAGTGTATTGTATAGTGATCCTCAAAGTTAAATGGCCCTTACAATAAATCTTTTACATATGGTTTTCTTACATGGAATTAAAAGGGGTTTCTGTTACAATGTTTTTTTTTTTTTGGGGGGTTTAATTAAAATCTTTAAAAAATGGTTTTGCAAATTGCATTACAATGTTTTGATTTAGTACCATGAAATACATGCTTCAAATTTTTTAGTGAAACTGTTGAATTTATCTTAATGGCTGTCGGGTTGGGAATACTATCACTTTTGAACAGTTCTGAGCAGAGAGCCCTCTCCAGAATGCTTTGTGTGCGGGAGGGGGAGGGAGGACTCTGGCCTGTGTCCATGCTGCCTGGTTTAACCCTGTGTTGCTGCTTCCTCCTGATCTCTACACAGATTGATGTGGCTGCAGTGCCCCCCGGGGTCTGTTACTTAATATGATATGTCTTTGGAACTTTTACTATACAATTACTATAAGATCGGGGGATGGAATATTTATGCTCTCCTGTATTTGTGAGACACCCTGGTATAGAAACACTTCCCTTTTTTTTTTGCTGGGATGTGAAGATTTTGGAAAACAAAGCGGGGATAAGGAACACAGCTCCCTCTGCTCTATTAGACACCACTTTCAATTCCTTTCTACCCCATAGATCACCCCCTCCCCTGAAAACAACCTGGCGGGGCCACACACAGGGGTGAACTTGGGGCAGCAAAACCCCCTCCCCCCCTGTATAGAAGTTACGGCTGCCTGGTGCTGAGGGAGGGGGGGAGGGGAAGAAAGACAGCCAAACCCCCCCACCCCCCTCATTTTCAACTTCCCAGGCTCACTGACAGGTAAAGCTCTAATGAGAAAACCCCTTTTTTAAAAGCCAAAATCGCAACAATGTCTAGCCCCTGCCAATCTGCGGCACATGTGTTGATAAAAGATCCACCAATTTATCAAAACATTTTACTTGAAAAAAGATTTGTATTAGGAAGTGCATGGGGGATTGATGGTCTAGTCGCCGTTAAAGTACGTGCTTTTACTACTTTTCCCCCTGGTCGCTCTTTACATGTGCCAGGATGAGCAGCTCCTTTGGGCCTGTCCTCAACATAGAGAGTGATTTCCAGCTTCCAGCAGCTCTTTCTGATTCTTAAATGTAAGGACTTTCTTTATCTGTATTCATTATGTGCTTCATTTTCTTTAATCCTTATTCTGTATTTTGTTGGATGCCATTTTGGGTTTCAGGACCAATTACTAGTTTTCTATAGAGTTATAGTTTCAACATGCAGTGGATATATACTGGAACCAAATTAATATTATATGTTGAGTTTTTGTGAAAGAAAAAAACACTTATTACTTTTTTATTAAAATATTTGCTTGCTGTTGTTCTGCAACCTACAGGTTCTCAAATATGTTGCAGGCTGTTCATTGTGAGATCCATCAGCCTGGCTGTCTTAGGGCTCAGTCTCCAGTCCTTCTGTCTCCTCCTCGGATGAACTTTTAAAATGTTTTATGATTAAATCAAGGTTCATCTTTGATTTTGTTATAGATCTGTAGATTTGTATGGCCAGCATAGAGTGGCTTTCACTTTGTTGCTGTGTTACTATAACATTATAATAGGTAAATAAAGCGGCTTTTTCATCAAAAGATGCTGTGCAGCTGCTGTACCTGTCTTATGTACTATACAACTCTGAAAATACATTACAATTCTGTACACAATAAATAAAACAATTATTGTACAAAATAGTATAAAATAATTGCTGTACATGAAATATGTGATAATACTTACCACCTGGTAAATTATTTCACCATTGATTCCAATACGCAGCATGTCAATATTTCCAAAATCTGGTGAATATTGTTTACCTCTGTCAGGAGCCTGCACCTTACTTTATATAGAATATACTGTATGTATCAGCCATGTGAATATTTTTCTGTGCTCCTTACCTCATTCTGCTGTTCCAGAATACACAGGTTTACATCTTAGGCCTGGTTCACATCTGTGTTGGAGATTTTTGACCCACTTTTCAATAGACACCAATGGCGCCTGATAGACCCAACTGACTACAGTGTGGCCTGTTGGGCTTCCTCTGGAGTGTCTGTCATTTTAACAGACAAAAATAAATATATATTTTTTTTAATCTTTCACAATGGAATCTACAATGGAGGTTCCAAATAGAACCTTCAACACAGATGTGAACCTGACCTTACATTGTTCCTATTATAATAACATCCAGCATGAAGTAAGATAGCAGCACAGTTCTCTCCTGTGTTTTCATGTCGCACACTCAGTCTCCCCCATCAAAGTGAACTCTTTCAGTTTAGAAGCAAAAAGTCTTAGGACATGTCCCTACAGCACGGGTTTTCGGCCGGTTTTTCAGCCGGTTTGCGGTTCTTCAGACCGCCTGAAAAAACGGGCGAAAATGAGCAAAATTGTGCTCTATGGAAAACCTGTCAAGCAGTCCCCACTGCACGGGTTTTCCACCCGGCGGTTTTTCCGCCCGCGGGCTGCTCAAAAGACATTGAGCATGTTCATTCTTCCGTCCGGCTTCCGGACGGAATATGTACACCTCAATGGGAGGGGGGGAGGGCTGTTCTCCGCTCATCGCGGAGAAAAGCTGCCCCCCACCCACCCTCGCGGCCATGGGGACGGCCGCAAAACCCAACAAATACTAGCCGGTTAATTGTCCTGTGCAGTGTGGACGCGCCCTTACAGAGCTATCAAAATATTGATCCATCCACTGCTTCCTGTGGAGAGCTAGACTTCAGCCTCCCCTTCCTAATAAGCCACAGCTTTATTACTAAATCACATAACAAATGTTTTATTGTTTCAAATTATATATTTATATTTTTGAAAGGGTTTTATATTTCATTCTCCTATTACTTTTTAAGGTTTCATAATTGGTGAAAGGCCCTCTTTAAATGTTTTGCATCCTAGGCCGAAACTAGATGAGACCTATGATATCGGACAGAATACACTGTTGCATAGCCAAAGTAATTTTATAATGATATGGTGTATCAGATCCTAAAGGTCAAGCAAGAAAAATATATATAATAAATGTATGATTTTATTTTACATCTGGTGTCATTATGCACATAAAAATATATACTGGTGGACCCCATTATGTTAAATGTTTTGGCTTTGAACCTGTTAAGAAAGGGCCTAGCCAGTGAAACAACCACTACTGTTATACAGGCAGTCCCCGGGTTACACACGGGGTAGGGACTGTAGGTTTGTTCTTAAGTTGAATTTGTATGTAAGTTGGAACAGCTACATTTCTTAAGTGTAACTCCAGCAATAAAGTTTTTTTTTTTTAGTTTTGGATAGTGCAGGGAAGGGTTTTTACATTTATTTTGCTGTCTGTGCCGCTGTTAAGAAGATTTCACTGCATTTTCACCTCATGTGCTGCTGTGGCATGCTGGAACTTTTTGTTCTACTGTACAGCTACTATCTGCTGTGGAATATGGAACTGCAAGTGCCAGCATGCCCCATAAGTCTCCTTTTGTAACTAGGAGACAGATGTAAGTCGAAACAGTGTAAGTCGGGGACTGCCCGTACATTTAAATAATTTCACCTATTAAAAACTAACATGCTACATATGGTAGTGTAGCTCCTGTTTCAGCTCCAAATCTAAACTAAAATCTAGAATTTACCATGAAATGTAAGTCTGCAAAGTGTTTGCTTCATAGACATTTTGAGAAAGCACTCTAATTGTAACCAGCTGTAGTTCACAATATATCTACGTGCACACACATGTATAGCAGCCTGTATTTTGGTGGGTGACAAAATAATGTGAAACATTTTATATACATTTTTATTGATATATTTTGTTCACATTATTTTATACCCCAACCAACAGACCGATTGCTAGTTCGTTAACAAGTGTCAATACGAGCATCAGGTTTTTCAAGAGTTTGAGGTTATGTTTACACAGGGCAGATTGTGTCGGGGATTTGTTATGGAGATTACCGCTGATTTTTCTACATTGACTTCAATGGGAGAAGGCAAAATCTACAGGAAGTGTTTGTCTGCCATGGTTGAACATACCCTAATGTATTGTATCTCTTTAAGGTGAATCTGTCATGGCAGATTGGATATACTACACCTAAAAGTCTTCCAGCTGGTGACTGGGGAGCATGAGTGTTGGCCCTGATAATTTAGCATCATGTTTCTTGTGTTAATTTATCATTTATCTTAATACTCCTCTTGCTCTTTTATCTATCACAGATGTTGCTTTTATTACGACGCTAGCCTTCCTGTGGAAAGTATCGGCCATCACCATTGTCAGCTGTCGTCCCCTCTATATTTTGAAGTACTTAAAGCGCAAATTCTCACCGCCAAGTTACTCCAAGCTTTCATCCTAGTTATGAACCTTTGGCACTCCAGCTGCAACTTGCCTCACATTGCCTCGCTGTGTTCTAGTGACTTCAGCCTTATGAATGAGATTACAACAGGAGGCCAAAGAGGAGACGAGCACAAGAGAAAGGCTTTTATATGATACCCAGTGGGGTGACGTTGTTATAACTGATACAAGTCAGTAAGAAAGAGAACGAGAATATGTCTGACCTGATTTACATTCTGTTGATTTATTACGCATGAAATCCTGACACTGTCACTGGTTTATGTTCTACGGTCCTACATAACCTTAAACCCTTACTTATATTATAATTCCCTTTTATGCTGCTAATTTATTCTGTTAATTTTGCTAAACATGCACTAGAGGATATGTGTATACAATCTAATAGTATTATTATGAAGAGGAATGTTACTCTTATATTACATCATACTTTAAGATGGAGGATACTGCATCACTATGCTTTAAAGGGTTCCTAAATAGATGCAGCCTTTTTCCTCATGCATTAATATGCAGTATAGTATAGAGACTAGTCACATCCCTTAGAAATGAAGCACTCGATTGATGGTACTTTATGATATGTCTAAAAACACAGCTCTAGCTACCTAACATATAAGATATGACAAGATATACAAGATATGACGTGGCTCCCTAACGTCATGTCTGCTATCATAAAAACAGTGTGCAACTCCCTTCTGTATAGAAATGTATAAAGACATACTGTATAGAAATACTGATTAATTCCTTTCACAAATCAACGGTTAGGGTATGCTCACACAGCTTATTGCGGCGCGTATAGTATGCGTCACAATACACCGTGTGTTTTGGAACCATGCGATGATCAGCGGGTAATTCCAAAGAAGGGGGGGGGGGTCAGCGCCCGGTCAGCCCCACAGACATGCATTGCAAGCGGCATGTAAAATACCGCTAAAAATTGACATGTCAGTTCTCTCCCCACGTGTACAATAGGATCATATTGTACACGCGGGGAGACAACGCGTAATTGTGGCGCGCATTTCACCGCGTAAAGCAAAATGCGTGCCAAAATATGCGGCTAAATAAGCCATGTGAACATACCCTTATAGGGGACTTTCTGTTGTTATATAAATTACTGCTGAATATGTTCTATGCTGGCATCATCATAATGTCCAACGTCAACTGGGAAAAACTTAAATGAAGAGAACTTATTGGGTTTTAAACTAGTTCTAAATCATCATTTCCAAATTTTTACCATAGCACTTTTGTAGTTCCCGACATGACGGTAAGGACTTTCCGTTTTGACGGAATGTATATAGAAGTGTCTGAGTTATCTACTCTCTGTTGGAGGTAATTTAATTTTTGGTACTAATTCCCTTAAAGTGAAAATTTTTCACATCTGAGATCAAATCAGAGGTGTTCTTTATCTTTGGTCTCTGCAATGAAGGAGCTCTGACCTTCAACATAGCTCATAGATTTCCATAACTCCATGCTATATAGATGGCACTTCCATGTAGATCAGGTGTGATAGTTGTAGGTAAACCTTAGGATTCACTCAGTCCTTAATAGCAGTCTGTTAGAAAATGTTACTGCCACAGATAGAAGCTGATCCCTATCCAGATAAGAGCACTTCATATGGCTACACGTGGCATTCCCTAGTTATTGTATGCCTATTTAGACTGGCACCCAAATGCTGTGTCCTAAATACATTGGTGACAAGCCTGTGCCGAAGTTCCATACGTTTAAAGCTGCGTTAGTTTTTAACAGTGAATTCAATGCAGTATAGATACGGCGATTCCTACGAGGAGTGAAAAATGGTTAAAACATAACAAAATGTATTTAAATATCCATAGCAGGCTATGAATAAGGGTATTTTTACCCGAAATGCGTAAGCCATCTCTGTTTTGGAACCATTTATTTTGGAAGCATCCACTAATTTTATGGATATCTAAATAAATTTTGCTATGTTTTAACCATTTTTTTCACTCCTCGTGGGAATCGCTGTATCTATACTGCATTGAATTTACTACTAAGCACACGTCGTGACTCCAGACGAGAGATATGTGCGAACCTGACAGGAGAGACTGAATTTTGTGGGAGAGCTGACATCTTGTTTTTTTCTTGTGTTAGTTTTTAACCCCTGTGTTTTATTTCACTACTAATGCCAAAAGTTAAAGGGGTTTTCCAATCAGGCTGTTTTACAGAGCCTGCCCTTTACAGCCAGCTTCAGACTCCCACTTCCCCTTTAAGCTGTAGGTGTTCCTAGAGCAGTGACTGACATTTTAGCTCTGCTACCCCTTGCTGAGTCTGTTAGAGGGACATTGATGTTGGAAGGGTTTAAACAGCAGAGCACAGGGCTTCAGAGCTCTTAAAGGTTAAAGTTTGTCAGTAAGAAATATCAGCCGCACAGGAACTGGTTTATAAGACACAGCAGGGAGTGACATCATGATCCAGCCAGGGCTGCTAGAGCAGAGAGAGTTGGTTACCTAGGAAACTTTCTGTACACAAGGAGATAAGAACCGCTTTAACTTTGGAAGGAAGCAAAATCAGAACAGCAATGTACTTGGTAATAATCTTTATTCACCTATACTTACATGTGAAAAGGTAATCAATGGAATGGGGGAACCCCTTTAACATTGAGGGTATGTTCACATGGCGTGTTGGATCCATGTAAACATACTCTTTTAAATGCGTGCTTGGGTCCGTCTAGACGGACCAAAATACGCATCTAATAATGAGCAGTGTGATTTTACATTGCTCACAATATAAAACACGTATCTGCGTTCACACGAGTGATTGCTGATGCGTGTTACATTGCGTCTTTCGGATCCGTGTCAAGATTTGACATGTCAATTCTAGGAAAGAAAAACGCAGCAGGAGCCCTATAATAAAGTATAGGGTGCGATCCTGCTGCATCCAACACACATTCAAACACGCAGCTGTGTGTTGGATCCGATCGCTGCTACGTTTTTGGATGCGATTTTCGGATCCAACACAGATCCAAAATCATATCCAAAAACGCTATGTGAACATGCACTAAATTTTCCTTAAATGAATGTGCACTCATGTGATCTATAGAGATTTGTCCTAAGCACGACCAACCTAACCCTATAAATTGTACATTCCTCATCATACACTGGATTTTGTCACTATGTTTACTTCCTTACCTTGTCCTTTGCTTACTTTGGTTACTCAGGTAAAGAAATAATGTATTGTAATATTTTTTATGATGTTTGAAGAATCATTTATCTTCCATTAGTTATTGGTGTCATTTCTGTCTTTTGATTTCTGTACTATTCTGTATTATAGCAGGGTATCAGACTACACGAGTTGTGGCCCTATAGACCTTCTCTCCTTTCACTGTGCTAAGTACATGGATTTGGCATTATGAGCTTAACCTTCTGAACACCTCAAACTTTGGTCCATATAGATCCTTGACCAGATCCCTAGACAGCACTATATACATGCCACTCAAATAATACGTTTTGCCAGTGTTTAATACTTGACTACTTCAATCCCTGAGTCTGACCTGTACTAGGTTACACTCACCTGTAAATACCTGGATTATTTTAGAGCCTGTGGGAACGTCATTGTTTTGTTCAAGAGGTCTTTTATTTGAAATACTGTATATCTTTGTTATAAAAGCAATAAAGTTTCTACAAGAAGCTTTTTTTTGTGTTTCCTAATGAATATTTTGTACTACACAGTGTTTTATAAATCCTGATAGTCAGGAGTAATGAGAGTAACAGTTTGGAGTTTGCCCACAAGATGGCGATATTGACACAAGAATTGCTTTTAGGGAAGGTTGTGTGACTGGTGTTGTTGTGATCCTTTATTAAAGATTGTAAATTGTATATTTCTAATAAAGTACCTAAATCTGTACTGTCACGTGTGGCTGGTTGCACTGACTGCTATAGATATGCACGGTTTTTAAGTAAAAGAAAAGAAAAATGTAAATTGTCACGTAATGCAACATGTTAAGGAAAAGGTGTTTGTGAATCAAACCATTTAATAACTTTTTCAATTTACAGGAGAGATTTGTGAGGTAATGACATCATGTGAACATCTAGCACAGGGGTGTCAAACTGCGGCCCTCCAGCTGTTGGGAAACTACAACTCCCATCATGCCCACTGTTATAGATTATACAAATGCATGATGGGAGTTGTAGTTTCCCAACAGCTGGAGGGCCGCAGTTTGACACCGGTGATAGATACTCTTGGTCTCCAAACAAATTATTAACATCCAATGATGAGGAGACCAGTGTTTAGCCGGATATATTTATGGGGTAAAGACATTTCTGTAACAAAACTATGGCTTATGGATAAGGCACAGATTTTGCGTATTTTTCCAGGTTTCACTAACTTCCATGGAGGAATGTGGTAAGATGCACGATTAGGAAATATGAATATACAGAATTGTGGATAAGTAGAAGAATAAGCTAGTAGCTATATACTGCGATGTAGTCCTGCACACAGTTAATAATTGGCTGTGATTATATCCAGTCTAGGCAATCCTTTGTGAGATATCCAATCCTATGTAAGCTAAATGCATCACAGATCTCTCTGCTTTCATAGTTTGTTGTGATTTACCAGTATCACCACTCTGGAGTTTAAACAATTTAAAGGGGTTGTCTCACTACAAGAATTTTATGTTAAAGATCTTTCAAAAACAAGTCACTTTGCAATATATGTCCATTAACAGTGTAATACCTATTCTGAGATATCCCCTCTTGTATGGGCTGCATCAGCTCCTCAGGTTGCTATAACTACAGACCTGTTTGATCTATCCTGATAGGCTGACAGCAAGGGTTGCTATAGCTACAGACCTGGCTTCTACTGCAGCCTAGTGGAAGCCACTAAACAAGCCCCTGAATTCAAAGTGAAACCAAGAAAACAGGACTGTGAAATGATAAATCAATGTAGTGAGACAACCCCTTTAACTCATAGTGGATTATCAAGAGTGAATACAATTGTAAATAGTGTTTCCCTTTACTTACAGTCTTAGGTCTTATACATAAGGAGTTCAAACATTAAGGGTCCGTTTACACAGCAATGATTTATAGTTGTTTTTTGACAAGATTTTCAGATTTTGAAAAACCGACTGGAAGCCACCCCCATAGACCTCAATCGAAAATCCGAGCTGTAGTCTACACAGCTCGGATTTTCTGATGGTTGGATTTCAAAACCGCCGTTAAATCCGCTGGTTTTCACTCGGAAAATGGTGGATTATTGTACTATTTAATGCAATGGGACAGACAAAATCTGAAAACTGTTTCCGAATACTACACTAATTCAGAATCCGACCACTATTTGTGCATTACTGTGTGGACGTAGCCTAAAGGGACTCCCCAGTAAAACAAAAACAAATTCTCAAAAGACTTATAAGGCCCCGTTCACACGGCTTATTTGGGCACGGATTGGCGCCGTACTCCGCGCCGGATTTGCGCTGCAGTACGGCGCCAATCCGTCAGAGTAATTATGGTAATCCACTGCTCTCATAGAGAACAGTGGATTCCGTCGCTCCTCCCCGCTCGGCGAATCCGCCGCGGGGGGAGAAAGTGACATGAACATTGCATTGTCTATGGGGCCGGGAGCGGCGCCCCCGCCGCGCTCCGGCCCCGCCCCTTATTCACGGCGGATTTGTGAGCTCAATACGGCGCACAAATCCGTCGGGAATAAGCCGTGTGAACACGGCCTAAGACTTACATATTGATCAACAAGAAAAAGAAATGGTTTTACTTCCCATGTACTAAGCAGTAACTGGCTTTTCATGTGATTCCAGCTCGGCTCATATCCTGTTAGAGGTGAAACGTCACCTGTCTTTTTCAGTCCCTCTCAGCAGGGATGACCTTTCTCCACCTCTAAATGTCAATAAGTAAATCACCGTTCACCAGACGCTTTCAAGAGCAGGTGAAATACTAGTTTAAGCAAGTACAATTTATCTTTTTCTAAGAGAAACTCTTGCATGACGAGAACTGTAGCAGCAGCTTTCTCTCTTTGCCTTGGAACAAAAGGCCATTAGACAGAAACAAACAATGTCACTCACTGTAGTTGTACATGTGCGGCATCAGTCTGTCATGAAGAGAACCGTACATACGTAATTCTGCCATGGTGGAGCATATAGTGCAACTGTGAACCAAACCACAACTCACAGAATGTTAGCTATCGTTATACAAAAAATAAACGTCTCCAAGAAGCTCTCACTTCATGTAAGCTCAATGGGGATATCGGGTGGCAACAAGGTTGCTGAGAATGGAAAAGCCTAGTACATAGATAGCTGCTATAAACTCTACTGACCCATTTTGGTAAATGGCCCTGTTATTGTTCCAATTGTATACGCCTGCTACTTTGTTGACTTGAGGCATTACAAACACTTCCAAGTACTGTCTCTGCCATTTATTTAACATTTCCAATGTACCTTCCTTCTTAACCCCTTAACGACTGCCCACCGACTTTAGACGGCAGGCGGTGCAGTTCTGTCTTTAGACATCGCTGCAGACAAAGGGGTTTTGCAGCTCCCAGCACCACAACTGTGCTAGAAACGGAGCTGTAGTTAACAGCTCAGTTCCCAGAGCAGTCTCTGGGCATGGAAAGGAAGCCTCCGATCCCCAGCATTTAACCCTTTGATTTCTGGGGTCCATGACCACAGCATAATCAAAGGGGATCTCCCTGCTCCATCGATTCCCAAAAAAATTGTCATACACTACACACAGAAATACACGCTCCACATGTAAGATATCCACACGACCATAATAATCTGTAGAATTCATCTAACAGGTTATTTAATGTGAAATATCAATGGTGTAAAAAAAACATGCAGGAAAAAAAGTTGCAACATTTTTTTTTTTTTTAATTACGCAGTAGTTAATATGTGAACTGAAACTACTCCCCCCAAAAAATACAACTTCTATCACATAAAACAAGTCTGCATTCAACTGGGGCAAAAACGAATAAATGTAGCTAGTCATTAAGTCCTTTTCAGGTCTGGTGCTTAAAGGGAACCTGTCACATAGATTATGCCCCGCTTGTTGAGGGCAGCACAAGCTAGTGACAGACCTGCTGTTTCCAGCGCTGCATCCCTTATTCTGTAAGATGCAGCAGTTTTAGAGCATTTAATGCTCAACTCTGGCAGAAACGAGTCCAGATTATTCATGAGCAGGTGTTAGCCCCGTCCACTCACTGATAGCCCCTCCCGCTAGTCTCATGAATTAAACAGACTGTTTTCCTGAAAAGCTGTTATCTGCCAGATTTGAGCATTATATCCTCAGCAAGGGGGGCATAATCTGTGACAGGTTCTCTTTAAGGGTTAGGTCAATAGATATGTAGCTCTCCTCCAAACAGAAGAAACTGGTCTCCCTAGTGCCAGCTTTTTGAGATAGATTCAAAGTAAGTCAACCCAATGACATCATTAGGAATTTAAGTCATACTAGAATCTCCTCCAAAAGGAAAAACCACTCTCTCCAGAGGCTCCTAAAGGGAGCTTATTTGCAGTCGTTTTCTTTTCCCATAAAGCACTACATGCCCTTTAGATCTACCTGCACCAATTTGGTGTGCATTCTCCACTGGCACTACATGCTTAGTAGTGGGCTAAAAGGCAATCAAAACACTACACACCTTAACTGGTGCTCTCTATAAGGAGAGATGTTCCCCTTCTCTCAGCCACTCATTGCCTCCCACCCAGTCAAGCCAGTATCGCTCTGCTCTACACTGATGAGGGGCAAAACCCCGAAATGTTCGTATGTAGATGAGCGATATTGGATTGACTAATATTCCTTTTTGCTTCTCAAAGATTCAATGAATCAGAAGTAAATTGAGGATTTGTTACAACCAATAGAGGGCGCAGTGAGCTTCCCAGCTCCTTTCCCATAATGCCTTGTGACTAGCACTACATAAAAAGCCTCACTCCCTGCCGGCCAAAACTCTGCTCTGTACTGACAAGGAGCAAGAACCTGAAACATCTGCTTGCAAAATCTTTTACATCACTCCTCGGCCTTATGGTTAAGATTAAGCGTAGTTATTTGTTATCATTGGCAAGGATTGGGCTTATTGGTAATAGATAAATACAAACATAATGGAAGCTGCACATATTGGGTGTACGCAACATTGCCCCACAGCTAGCTGTATGTGACCCAGACTTTTGATTGAATAAAAAAGGTGGGGATGGGAAGGGGGAAACTGTAGGCTCTACGAGTCCGTCATGTATGAAAACTGTCTAACTCTTTCTTTGTTGCCCACAGAAACCAATCAGTGCTCCCTGTCTTAGACCTAGACAGTTTTCATACATGTGGCAGTAAGTGTGAAGTGCCCCAGTTGTGGCCCGGTGGTGCCTTAACTCACTGGGAACAGGAACTCCATTGAGTTTGGCACACTGGCACAAACACTTCTTTTTTCACTCCCATGGATAGGTGGTAAATGCCTATTGTGGGGAAAACCCTTATAAAGGAAAGCTACCTCCAATAGGTGTCACCAGAGACACCTTTCTTTCTTCTGATTGCAAGCTAGTTTACATATCTATTTTTCCCAATGTGCATTGCATGATCTGTAGGTCTTGCTAGAACAGGTTGTCATTCTTTTCAAGAAGAGCCCCACCCCCCAGCTACCAAAATCCTAATCGTTAATACATATATATATTATAATCATATATATATATATATATAATATTATATATAATATAATAATATGTACTACTATCTGTGATCAATGGCAAAAAAAAAAAAAGTAGAACTCCTTTTGCCCAATAAGTCAGATATACTGCTTGGAGTATCAGTAACCAAATACTAGCCAGGGAGGTGTGCTTTTAAAATTTTTATGAATTACAAAGATTTATGTTTTTTTTAAATGTTATGTAGAAACATAGTTAATGCCATTTGGAATGCGCATTTATATATATATATATATATATATATATATAGATAGATAGAGAGAGAGAAGAGAGAAGAGAGAGACAGCTGAAGAGAAGAGAGAGAGAGAGAGGAGAGGAGAGAGAGAGAGAGTTAACGCCATATGCAGCACGGATAGCAGCTAGACAGCCTGGGAATGACTCAGTAAGGTTGTGGTAGGTTGTCACAGGTAGCTCAAGCCATGTCGACTGCATCCTACAGGTGCTGGAATGCGTGTTGGGGAGGATTCATAGAGCAAACACAACAATCGAGACGCTATCACAGAAGTTCAAGTCTGGAGTATTAGGGGGGCCATGGTATTACTTGGAAATCTAGGTCATGCTCTTCAAACCAGTGTCGGACATTTTTAGCTATGTGACATGTCACACTGTCTTGCTGGAAGATCCCATCTACTCCAGGGAAGATAATCGGTATCTATGGTATATGTGATCTGCATAGATGGATTCAAACTCTAACTGATGAAGAGTACCTTCCACATGGATGAGTGGGCCCAGAGAATGACACAAAAACACTCCACAAAAAGTAATGCTGCCACCACTAGCTTGGGTTCTGGTTTCAGGGTGTTTGTTCCCTAAAGTTGCTGTCCTGACTCGCGTATTTCTATCCGTTTGATGAAACAGAAGATGTGACTCTTTGGAGAAGGGCACCCCTTGCTAATCAGCAGAGGTACAATTCTGATACTGCTGTGAAAATTGAAGCCTTTTCTACAAGTGAAACTTTGTTGGCATGACCTTCTGTTTGCCTTGGAGCCTTATACCCAGCAAGGTTCAATGAACTGTTGTTACAGACCATGGGTGCACAATAAGTGGGTCCACATGCAGCCTACTGAGCCCTTCTGTATGGCTCTCAGCAATTAGGATACAGACATGCTATAAAAATGTCGGATAGTTCCAAAGAGGAGGAGATGAGTTGGAAAAATGGCCATACATATAGTATGTGGTGCTCTTTTCACTGTAGTTGTTAAAAAGCCTCTTCTATAAATGCCAAAAACGACAATGAAAGTAGGAGCCTCATGCCAAGCAGGAGAGCCCTATTCTGATCTTTGGTAGTGCTGGAAATGGAACCATTACCTCTTAACCATTTTGGGTATTTACAATTTATGCACCATAAAGGTCTCTGATAGGGAATATCTCTTTAAGGTTTACTGTGGCCCTTCGAAAAGGTACAATATGATGATGTGGCTTTTGGACCAGAAAAGGTTGTGCACCCCAGTTTTACACACATCGTCGCTAGCCCCCTAGGTAATTTTGACGGTGAACTGCTCCACTGTAGTGTGGTGTTGGTCCACCCTCGTGCAGATATTCATCTCTCATATAGTGTTTTTTCCACATCGCTTTTTCACAATGGGGCCATTTATGCACTCATGATACCTTCAGCTCACAAATTGCAGTTTCAGGAATGCTGCCACTCTTGTCCTGAAAGCCAATAATCGTCCATTTTTGAAACTCTGAAAAATCTCCTTTTTTACTCATAACAGCAACAAGGGAATGTGTGCAGACAGCCCATCATACACCTTATAAACCTACCAAGCCAGCTCACCACACGCTACTTTCTATATATATACAGTGGATTGCCAACGTATTCATAGAACCTGGAACTTTTATGTCACAGCCACAAACATAAATGTATTTTATTGATATTTTATGTGATAAAGCAACACAAGGTATCAGATATTTGTGAAGTGTAAAGAAAATAATTTGTGCTTTTCCAAATTTTTCCAAATTGATCCTTTACTGACACAGGATTTATGAGAATGTCCTGCTGCCAGTAAGGTTCTATGTAGCTGCTAATTGCAGCTGACACCCGCCGGTAACAGCAGGGAATGGAACTAGCTCTGTCCCCTGCTGTTTAATTCCTTAGATGTTGTGGCAATGGCAGCATCTAAATGAATAAAAAATGGTGCCATGCACTGTTTCTGCAAAAAGGGCAATACACTACGTGGAAATCCCTAAAGAAGCATTTATGCTATCTATCATACATGAAAAAACTTTGAGACTCTCGGTTTACATATTTTGATCAAAAGATGTTTAAGCTGCCCACGACTTTCAACGTGATCTCAAAATCGGGCAGTCCTATCCTATGCTATCTTTACCTCTCAATCGAGCCAATTAGGCCTCCCACCGGGTCAACCGACCTCCATTATTCAGAGAGAAAAAATAAAAAAAAAAACACCCAACCGCAACTGCCCCTTCTTTGACAGCCTGTGGAGTGGGGGGGGACAGAAACCCAAAAAATGGAAGCCCCCTTCCTTTCCCATATGGGTTAAATTTAATGTACACCAAGTATAACGTATTTTTTGGGCCACAAAAAATTCTGAAAAAGTATGCAACCGGTCCCTGGCAGGGTGCGGCACACATGTAATTATACATGTACACAATAACCGCCGCCAGCGGCACATTACTGCAAAAAGGGCAATACATACGGGGGAAATCCCTAAAGAAGCATTTATGCTATCTATCATACATAAAAAAAACTTTGAGACTCTCGGTTCACATATTTGATAAAAAGAGGGTTTTAAGCTGCCCACGACTTTTCACGTGATCTCAAAATCGGGCAGTCCTACCCCTAGGGCTATTTTTTTTAACCTCTCAATCGAGCCAATCGGGCCTCCCACCGGGTCAACCGACCTCCTTTTATTCAAGAGAAAAAAAATAAAAAACCCCCAAACCCTGCAAGTGCCCTTCTTATGCAACCTGTGAGAGTGGGGGGGGACAAAAACCCCAAATGGAGGCACCCCTTCCTTCCCATATAGGTTAAAATCAATGTACACCAAGTATAACGTATGTTTCTGCACACAAAAACATTTCTGAAAAAAGTATGCAAACCTGGGTGCCACTGGCAGGGCTGCGGCACACATGTAATTATACATGTACACACATAGACCGCCGCCAGCGGCACATTACTCCCAAAAAAGGGCAATACACTACGTGGAAATCCTAAAGAAGCATTTATGCTATCTATCAAAACATGAAAAAACTTTGAGACTCTCGGTTCACATATTTTGATCAAAAGATGTTTAAGCTGCCCACGACTTTAAACGTGATCTCAAAATCGGACAGTCCTATCCTATGCTATCTTTACCTCTCAATCGAGCCAATTAGGCCTCCCACCGGGTCAACCGACCTCCATTATTCAGAGAGAAAAAATTAAAAAAACACCCAACCTGCAAGCTGCCCTTCTTATGACAGCCTGTGAGAGTGGGGTGGGGACAGAAACCCAAAATGGAAGCACCCCTTCCTTCCCATATAGGTTAAAATCGATGTACACCAAGTATAACGTATGTTTCTGCCACACAAAAAACTTTCGGGAAAAAACGTATGCAAACCTGGGTGCCACTGGCAGGGCTGCAGCACACATGTAACTAAACATGTACACATTTTCTCTCTGAATAATGGAGGTCGGTTGACCCGGTGGGAGGCCTGATGGGCTCGATTGAGAGGTAAAGATAGCATAGGACTGCCCGATTTTGAAAGTCGTGGGCAGCTTAAACATCTTTTGATCAAAATATGTAAACCCGAGAGTCTCAAAGTTTTTCATGTATGATAGATAGCATAAATGCTTCTTTAGGGTTTTCCACGTAGTGTTTTGCCCTTTCTGCAGTAATGTGCCCCCGGGGGCGGTCTATGTGTGTACTTTAAAAATTACAGTGTGCCGCCCCCCTGCCATGGCCCCCGGGGTTTGCAAGTTTTTTTCAAAAATGTTTTTGGTGCGAAACATACTTTTATATTTGGTGTACATTGTTTTTAAACCCTAAGGGAAGGAAGGGGGTGCTTCCTTTTTGGGGTTTCTGCCCCCGCCCACTCCACAGGCTGTCATAAGAAGGGGCGCTTGCATTGGGTTTTTTTTTATTTTTTCTCCTAAATAATGGAGGTCGGTTGACCCGGTTGGGGCCTTTTTGGCTCGTTTTGAAGGAAAAGTGCATGGATGGGACTCCCCTTTTTGAGATCACATTGAAAACGGGGGCAGCTTAAACACTTTTGTCAAAAATGTGAACCGAGAGTCTCAAATTTTTTTTCATGTATGAAAGTTTCTCACCCCGTTTGGGGCCCTCCGGGGCGAGAATTTGGGTCCCATTGATTAACAATGGCTGAAACTTGGAAGGTTCCACCCTCCATTTTTTCCTGTTTTACCACTTCCTGCCCAGAGGGGGAAGTGGAAAACTCCCCCATCTTTTTTTCACCCTTTGATTGCTTCACAATGCAAAAGGGGTGTCTAATGATCAATTTCCCCAGTATTTTTAAGGGGACTCAATGTACAAGTTAAAAAAAATAAATGTTTAATAGTATAAAAAATTTGTTTATTTGTGAAAAATATCAGGATGTTGTGAAAATTTTGAAAACTTTGCCATTTTCAAGGTTCAAAAATGTCTGCGCCAAAGACAGATAGCTATTTCACACAAAATTGTTTATAACTAGCATCTACCATATGTCTACTGTAGGTTGGCATTATTTTTTAAATGGCTTTTTATTTTTTTTATGATATTAGGGGGATTACAAATTTAGGAGCAATTTTTCACATTTTCAAGAAAATTTGCAACATTGATTTTTTTTTAGAGACTAGTCCAGTTCTGACGTGGCTTTGAGGGGGTGATATTTTGATACCCCACAAAGACTTTAAACAAGAAACTACACCCCCTTTAAATATTCAAAACGCATTCAGGAAGTTTATTAACCCATTAGGTGTTTAACAGTAATTAAAGAAAAATGGAGGTGAAATTTTCAAATGTCACTTTTTTTTTTTTCCAGATTTTCAATTTTTAGCCATTATTCACTGGAACATAGTAGATGTTACCAATAAAATGTAACTCAATATTGATTCTCCCAATTCTGCCATTTTTAGAATAATCCCATATGAGGCCCTAGTGCGCTATTTATCTCAACTACAAGCCCTAGAATAGAGGAAGCATCTACTATGAGGTCTCATTTTCATTTTAATTTTCTTTAAGCGAAATTTCCAATTGCGCCCCCAAACTACAAAAACTTAATAAACTCCCCTCAAAAGGCCCCGTATTGGAAACTGCACCCCTTAAGGAATATATCCGGGGGTGTAGTGAGTATATTGACACCACAAGTGTTTCAAAGATTTCCTTAGCTTTAGGCTGTGAAAATGAAAAAAAGAATTCCCAATAATATGAAGCTTTAGCTAAACATGTTTCATTTTCACAAGGAATCCTGGAAAAAAGCATCCCGAAATCTGTTACACAATTTCTTCCACGTTCGGCTATACCCTATGTGCTGTTTGGGTGCATGGCAGGGCATACAAGGGAGGGAGCACTATTTGGCTTTTGGAATACAGATTTTGGTGGGTGCCAGGTTGCAAGGCCCCCAAAGTATCAGAAAAGGTGAAACCGTCCATAATTCACCCCATTTTGGATCTCACCTAAGGGTGTATTGTGCATTTTGGGCCCACTGAGTTTTGTTAGTTTTAGGCCGTGAAAATGATGGAAAAAACTGTAGTCTCTCCATTGGTTTTTGGGCTTCATTTTTACAGTGTTCATCTGCATATAAATACATAAATTTTACTATGTGGGTCAGTACACTTACAAGAATATCAATTTTATATTTTTTTATGTTTTTTTTTATTTTTTAAAGAATTTTATTGCACAGAAGCATCATTACAAACTCTGAACACAATGGTTTACGGTACATGACTTCCAAGATATACAATATGCTTAATCTCATAACAGTGTTACAAGCAACCTTAATCCCCCAAAAAGAATTTCTGGTTTTTTATTTTTTTTCCCCCCCTTAAATAACCCCCCCCCCCCCAAAGAAGATCCCCAAAAACCCCTTTTCCTCAACCCAAAATATTGGTTTCCCAAAGTCCCTTTTTTTTTGGGTTCTTTTAAAAATAGTACTCTTTTATTTTAAGTTCCATCACTTTCCTTGTTTTTGGGGCTGGGTAAAAGGTACGGAGATATAAGGTTTCCTTTTTTAAAAAATGCTCTGGAAAAATTTATCTTACCCTTTTTCCGTATTAATTTTTCATAAGGAACATTCCCCTCAAACACTCAATATCTCGGCCTGCCGGGACCGATGGCTTGATCCAGTGTTTTTAAAATGAACATTTAACCCCGAAGCATTACATGAACCCCCTTTATGGGTCCCCAAACTCCTCTGAACCCTCCGATTTAGACCTGTTAACATTAAGAAAGAGAAGATCTCGGGCCCTGGGGGAATTCAATTTTCCCAAAATCCCTTGACCAAGCCAGCACCTCTTCCAGGGCTCTCATCTCAGGACATGACCATAGCAATGGATTAATCCCCCTTGTCTATTTTGCAAATTTTTTGGCCCTTCAACAGATTTGTTTTCCTATTCTTGTAAGGGATATTAAAAAGCGTAGATGGCCCTATGGGGAATCCTAAATAGTATCTCCCTCCCTGCACTTAGTCGTGGCTTTCCTTACTCATCCCTGCCTCTCAAGTTTTCCCGTGAGATCCTCATGCTGTTGCCTAACTCCCAAGCTTAAAAAAATTGATTTTGTCCTCTCACTGAGTCCACCTTTTGAAGAACTCTGTAAAAACCCGGCTAACAGCCCTTTGAACCCCTATTTTACAGAGTTCCCTAAAATCCTCTGTCCCCTCAACTTCCCAATTTTTCTGTAGAGGCTTTACGAAAATTTTCCAAAATGCAATACTGAAAAAACTTGATTTTGGGCCCAAAAAAGGCCCTGCTTAAATGGTCCCGGGCTCAAGTTCCTTGGGGTTTAAAAAACCCCAAGTAAAGATACCCTTTTCCCTTTATTGTGGAACAAGGCATTCTCCGCCCGTTGAAAGGAAGGGGGGTTTTTCCCCAAAGTTTGAAAAGGGGGAAACAAGCAAGGTCTTGAATGCTCCTTACATGCTCCCTGTCCAGCGATCCCGCAAAAGTCTGTTTGACCTTGGAGGATGCTTTTTGTATGGGAAATGAATTAAAGCCTTAAAGGGGACGGGGCCCCCCAACTGAGATTGCAATCAATTTGGAAAAACAATTAGCCCCCCCACCAGCCCCTATTATGACGCCACATCGGCCAAGTTATACAGCAAAATTCTTAACTGTTTCCCCTCCCCGTCCTCTTCTTTCTTTAATTTCCTTTGACTAATCCCGGCTGCCTTTCCCGCCATATAAATCTACTGAACGCCCCTTCAGCAAATTAAAAATCCTTATTTTTTTAAAAAAACGGAAAAAT
>JAODAL010051095.1:0-26923 GCA_025379985.1 Phyllomedusa bahiana | reverse complement strand
CAGGAAAGGCCCCTACGACTACGGAGGTTTCCCTATATTATTTGGTTTGTCCTCCCTCTCAGCAGCTGGGAAAAAGGCTACCATTTTGGACCGGTAGTGAGGGTCCAATAGGGTGGAGAGCCAGAAGTTATCCCTCTCCCGGATGGTTACTATTCGGCTGTCACTATCCAGGCAAATCAGCATGCTGCGGGCCATCTGCACAAGTGACTCCAAGGGGCTCCCTGCCTCCATCTCCACTGTATACTGCCACGGTGCTTGTGGGTCATCTGCCATCTACCTCCTCCAGCTGCTCCTGCTCCTCCTCTCTTGTCACCTGGGTAGAAAATCCACTCTTTTTCACCAGACAATGCTTCTGCTCCAATGTTCTCCTCCTCCTCCATTTCAGTCCCACCGGACTCATGTGGCCGCGAGATGTAGTCGCCACGTCTCCAGTCCCTGCCCAGACAGTTTTTTTCAGCATCTGTTCCAGGACATGAAGCAGGGGTAATGCGTTATTCATCCCGTAGTCCTGGCGACTGACAAATAATGTCCTCAACAAACGGCCTCAATAAACGGCAGGTGTCACGGATGAGCTGCCACTGGCTGACATCAAAGTTACACAGGGGAGTACTCCTGCCCGCCTGGATCATCAAAAAATCGTTAATGGCCTTTCTCTGTTCATACAGTTGGTCCAACATGTGCAGGCTGGAATTCCAACGGGTGGAAACATCGCACATCAGAGTGTGTTGGGGGAGGCCTTTCTGCCGCTGCAACTCAAGGAGGGTGTTCCTGGCTTTGTAGGAATGGATGAAGTGCATGCACAGTTTCCTGGCCTGTGACGAAAACAGCCTAGTCCGCCGGCCCGCTTGAGGGGGACGAGGGCCCTGACTTGGGGTTTTTCTCGACGTTGCGCTGCCCACTAGGAGCTCAAGGTCAGCCAGATACTGTTTCCCCTGTTAACCCTTGCCCACCCCTGGCACAGGGAAACAACAATGCTGCCACCGTTCACTCGTTTAGTTTAAAGACCGGTCCGTTACCGGACTTATAGCAGGGTCAGGAACCAACCCTTGGGTAGCTATATACTATAGACCGAGAATTAGGCTTTTGAGGGCCGTTGATCAAGACAGACTAACTCAGATTAAAGTTTATAGATTTAATTAGCCGTGAAGGGCACACTAGACAGGTAATATGTACAAGATGGATAATAATATACAGGTCAGAGAGAGGTGCAAATACAATTATGGATTACAGACAAAAGGCAGTTAAAATAGGTCAAGTTACCTTGTTGCTTGGGGCCCGGCCGCATGGGGGGCATATGTGGCCTGGCTGCTGCGTGCGGATGTCCTGGAACTGTTCTTAGGTGGCCCCCCTCCTGGATCAACAGGAAGAGCCAACCCTGGCTCTGGCTTATATCTGTGAGGGGACAGCCCACGTGGCCGCCCCCTACACACCCCTGGGACGGCCTATGAACTCCTCCCACTCAGGTCAGGCAGTTTCTGATACAAACCCAAAAATGGACTATAACTCGGCAGGGCCTTGGCACAGAACCGAGTCGTAGCATCATCAGAACTGGCTGGATCTACCCAACGCCTGGATATGAGACCCGCCTATCTTATGGACTCCCGGGGTCCGGTTGTGGATATCTCAGTCCCCCTGCGCCTTGGAAACCTGGAAATGGGCCTGTGCGTGCGGGGGAGTTCCATATTTTGAGATATGAACTCGCCATGCACCAGTTATGAGCTGGTCGCCTATAAATCGATATGAAATATAGGAGACGACCCGACTGGGTTGGATTGAGCAAAGTCTTTGAAGCTTGCGAGCTTGGACCAGCATTTGTTCAGTGCTAATTAGGTTACATGAGGATCCTTTCATGGGTTGACCCCATGCTGTGGCGACTTCCTACAGAGGCATTGGGGAAGAGAGCTGTGCTGATTAACATGTAAATTGAGCTTGTCCTGTGGTGGGGGAAGCTGTGTTCTGACTAGATTAGGTTGGAGAGAGGTCTGTCATTTTGAGTCAATTTTCTTCACACCATTTTCAGAATCTTCTGAAGATCGGTGGAAGACTTCAGGAACCTTTTCACAACCAGATTGAACACTTGCGCCTTGCAGGGCGCATGGACCATCCCTCCTCTGTGCAGCATGGACACCATGTTCCTCCCATTGTCTGTCACCATGGTTCCGATTTGCAGTTGGCGCGGAGAAAGCCACACATCGATTTCTTGCTGCATGACGCGGAACAGTTCCTCCCCTGTGTGACTTCGTTCGCGAGGCAAGCCAGATGTAGAACTGCGTGACACCACTGTGCCCTACACATGTGGTATGATGGAGCAGTACTTGTGGAGGCTGAGATGGTGGTGGTGGAGCAGGAGGAGGAGGCGGACATTGGCGCAGGAGCCGCAGTTTGACAACGTGGAGGAGAAAGCGCCATCTCCTGTCCAAGTTGTTGGTGTGCCTGGGCAGGAAGCACATTCACCCAGTGGGCCGTAAAGGACATGTACTGGCCCTGACCGTAGTTACAGCTCCAGACGTCCGCGCTGCCATGCACCTTGGAACAAACCGATAAGCTCAAGGACTGGCCCACCTTCTGTTCTACTGTATTTATTGAAGTGCTGGTACTGCCTTTTTGGAAAAGAATTTACCGCTTGGGACACTCCATCTCGGCTCCGCACAAGCCATTAGTTCTCTGAATGGTGCAGAGTCCACCATTTGGAAAGGGAGGGACTGCAGTACCAACAACTTGGACAGGAGCATGGTCAGCTGCTGCACCTTAGGATGGTTGGACGCATACTGTTGTCTCTTTGCAATCGCCTCGCTGAACGACTGCTGGCGCCATGAGTAGCGAGGAGCAGGAGCATCTGGACCGGGAGGCAAAGAGAAACAGCTCCCTTCTGCAGAGGTGGTGGAGCCTTGATTGGCTGCAATGGCATGCGTGCCACTGGCCACTGCTGCTGCCGCAGCGGCAGGATGGACCACCACATCTGAGCCACGTTTCTCCCAGGCCACCGGATGGTGACGCTGCATGTGTTGACGCAGGGCCGTGGTGCCGTTAGCTCCCTGGCCACGCTTCACTTTCTGCCCACAGATTTTACATATACCCATATTCGGCTCCTCTGGTGTCTTAGCAAAGAACTGCCACACAGCGGAGTAGCTGATTTTACCACCAACGCTCCGCACTGAGTGATTACTACCGCCGCTGCCTCACTGAGCCCCTGTGCCTCTACTTTCTTAGACCTGTGAAGCGGGTTTTATACCCCGTGGCCGCTTGGCTCCTGACCTCACACTGCTGCTACCCTGCTGACTCACGGCCACACAACCCACTTGCCGGCTGTGCCGCTGCCTGACGCGCAAGCTGACGCCCTCTTCTCCTGACGATGATGAAGCCCTTGCTGCACCCGGCTCCCAAGTGCATTCGGCTACATCATCATCTATTTGTGTTTCATCGTCACTGCAGTCCTCATCACCGGTCTTGGTATGCAGAGGCTGACCCCTCACAACATGACCACCCATGCCACTCTCCACATCTATAATTAGCCGCCTACTGCAAGAAGCAGGGGATATTGGCCCCATATTTTCGCTGCCAAGTAGCTGCTGACTGCCCTCCTCAAATTGTTCAACCTCGCTATATAATGGCGCTGAGACCAGACCACATAGTAGATCTCTGGCTGAGGGAACCGGATGGGACAGAGGCAGGTTGAGGACAGGTGAGGGCCGCTGACATGCTCCCGGGCCATGCCAACTAAGGGTTGTGTCCGACATTCCCACCGACTCTTGGCTGGGGTTGTCAGATGTCATCTGGGAGGAAATGGATGACCTAGTCAACCAATCAAGAACCATTGGGTTGCTTGTGAGCACACGGCCGCTAGATGACAGCGGCAGTTGTGGCCTCACCGAGTGACCCCTGCTGCGACGTCCTCTTGCTGTGCTGCGACCTGTGCCTGCTCCAGGAATGTTTGTGCCACTGCCACTCGCAGGTGAAGAGCCTGCCACCTCTCTGTCTGACATACTGTTTGTTCTAAAATGGGGAAAAGTCTCTCCTTAAGGAGAGGAACCACTAAATTGGTCGGTGTGAGGGTTTACTTGCCATTCAGACCTCACTGACTGTTTTGCATAAAGCAATGGCTTATGGGAAGAGAGCTGAGGAGCTCCACAGCGCACTCTATTGGATGTAGTTATCCTCAGTTCACATGTAGCTCGCAGGAGCTTAGCAATGTGAAAGGGATTTGAGCAAAACCAGTTAAGTCCAACTACAGACAGCTGTTTCGGGGTATTTGCCCCTCATCAGTGCAGTGTAGAACTTACTGGTTTGCTGGGTGAGAGGCAAGAGTTGCTTCGGAAGGGGAAAAGTCTCTCCTTGAGGAGAGGAACCAATAAATTGGTCGGTGTGAGGGTTTACTTGCCATTCTAAAATGTATACACACTGTTTGATGAAGATATCTGTATATGATAAATACACACCCTGTATTTGACTCCAAACGAACCCAGTAACAAGCTTGGGTAACCCTTGGATATAAATTGCGCTCCACAAATGGGCAGGAAAAATTTACTTGTATGTGTCGTTTTAAAACACTGTGTATTTTACTGAATGTAAAAGCACAAACAGGCTTAATTAACCTTCGGATATGAATTATTCTACAGGCAAAATTGCTTGTTTGGCGGTGAAAAGAAGGTTTCTTTTAGTGACCACAACAGCAGAACAACGCTTAATTAACCCCTGGATATAAATTGCGCCAAAGAAATGAGCAACCAAAAATTACCAGCTTTGTAGCGTGTCACAATGGCGTGTATTTTACGGTACACAACAAGAGAAAAACTTGTAATTAACCTTCGGTTATGAATTATGCTACAGGAAAACAAACAAAAATGAAGTGGTATTTGGATTGTAAAAACGCTGTTTCTTTAAATGAATACAACTCGAACAGGCTTAGATAACCCTTGGATATTCAATGTGCTGTGAGCAGATAGCATTAAAATGTATATGCAGCTGCATTGGATGCACACTGGACTTCAGATCCAATACCCCACAAAATCAGAATGAGAACGTTAAGAGAAGCAGTCTCTGAGACAAGCTGAGACACCCCCCAAAAATCGCTGTATTAAAAATGAGTTCTTTAGTATCAGCTATCATAAGCAGCCACGGCAGCACCTTCCCTACTCAGTACAATGAGAGCGGTATGAGCTCCAGGTCGCGCCCGGACTATATATAGTATGCGGTGACATCACAGAATCCTGCCGGTCTCTGATTTTGGGTTCACCTCTGCACATGTCATGCAGGCTATGCCCTTCTTCCTCCCAGAGTTCTTTTCCCCATGTAACGCCATCTGCTCGCAGCCATTTTATCAATCAAAAGCACACTTCGTTCACCCGAAGTACCCCAAACTTCGACTTCGTTCAGAACTGAAGTTTTCCTGAAATTCTAAACGAATTCCACTTCGTTAGAATCAATTCGCCCATCTCTCAACATAATCTATGTTTTTTTTTTATGTAAAATTTGTTTAAGATTCTATTAATTTTAAATACATTTTATAGGAGATATTTTTATGTTTGGGACATTATATATTTTATATCAATTTATATGATCATATTTTTCATTCAATTTAAATAATTTAATTTTATACGGTTTGATAATTATAATAAATTACTTTTTATTATTGTACTGGTGTAAGTTGAAAAATATTGGACATTTTCGCGCTTTACAGAAAATCTATCTCTACTTCGACTCCTTAGGCTCAGACAGAGATAGGTCTGCCTGTCGGAGCAGTAATGCGCCTAGTTTTACCGAATCACATATATGTGTCTCATATTACGAGTGTGGTACGACACACCTCCATAACACCTCCTCTTGTTAGGCGCATTAGACATTAAACATAGAACATCAGCACTTCTAATTTTGCCCTCCATAATCACATTGGCTTTTAAAAATTCCAAGTCATAAATTTCAGCTACATTTTGTAAAGAAGGGCTTACAGCCAGTTTAGATTATAAGTGATAAATTATTCAGCACTGCAGGTTATTTTCTGACAATATCGTTTGTTACTGGAATATAATTCAGATATTCCGCCACATAACAATGTCTTTTTTAATTAGTGACTTAAACATTTTCATTTACGTACATAAAAATTTGGACATCGAAATGACACAGAAAGCTATAGGCAAATTTGTTAAAATCTAGTAATGCCCTATATATATTTTCTTTCATAAAGCTGACCATGGATGTTCAAGATCTTTGTCATGAAAGGAGCATATACACAATTGAGTCACATTCTTATGACCACCAGCTAATATACAGAATAACTGCCGTGTGCAGCCCAGACAGCAACTAGATGGGCTGGGAGTAACTCAAAAAGGTCCTGGTAGGTTGTCACAGGTATCTGGAGCCATGCAGTATCCTACAGCTGCTGGAGGGTGCATAACAGAGGATCCATAGAGCCAACAAGACAAGGTGGTGCCTACAGATGCTTAATTGAGTTCAAGTGTGGGAAATTAGGGGGCCAGGGTAATACTTGGAAGTCTTGGTTCTGCTCTTCTAACCAATGTCAGATATTTCTAGCTATAGGACATGTCACATTGTCTTGCTGGAAGATCCCTCATGCCCCAGTGAAGACAATCAGCATGTATGTGTGATCTGCAAGGATGAATTCATGCCGAAAATGGTTGAGAGTGCCTGTTACATGGATTAGAGGCCAAGACAATGCCACAAACACATCCCCCAGACCATAATGCTGGCACTACCAGCTTGTGTTCTTCCATCAATGGTTGCAGGGTGTTTTTTTTATATTTCTCGCTTAACCCCTTACCGACCTATGACGTATGAGTACGTAATATCACCGGTAAGCGGCTTTGAAATGGGATCGCGCAGCGATCCCATTTCACAGCTGCCGGGTGTTAGCGGCTAATTGCAGCTAACACCCTGCGGTTTCAGTGCGGAGGGGGGGGGGGGGGGGCGTCGCCTGCCGGCGCTGATTGACACCTTAACAAAGCGCACCGTTCTTCACTATGATCGGGACATCAGTGGTGAGATAGCCGAGTCCCAATCGGCTAACATGGCAGCGGGAAGCCTTGTGAAGGCTTTCATCGCTGCCATGTTTTGAATTTCCCCACTTTGGCCATAGGCAGGAAGTGGGGAAACCGCCATCTTGGTACAGCCTAATGCATTGTCTATGCAATGCATTAGGCTGTATTAACAATCGCGACCCCTAGTGGTGAAGCGCCCTAATGGGACTCAATGTTAAAGTAAAAATAATTAATAAATAAAGTTTTAAAGTACAAAAAAAAGTATTAAAAGTTCAAATCACACCCCTTTCCCTATTTTACAAATAAATACAATAACATACTAAAAAAGTTACACATATTTGGTATCGCCATGTCCAAAAAAGTCCGATCTATAAAAATATAACATCATTTATCATTGAAAACCGTAGAAGAAAAGAAATTCCAAACGCCAAAATTGCGTTTTTTTGGTAATTTTATTGGAATAAAAGTGATCAAAAAAGTCACATACATTCCAAACTGCCAGCAATAAAAAGTACGCTTCAGCCCGCAAAAAATGCACCCTCGCTGACATCCGTAGGTGTTAGTACAAAAAAGTTATTGGTCGCACAAAATGGCGCCATGGCGCAAATTTCAAAAATATAAAATGTTTGGAATTTTTTTATGCCACCAAAATATAACGGAAACCCTACATGTTTGGTATTTCCGGATGCGTATCAACCTGTAGAATACAGAGAACACTGCAAACATGGCGCAAGTATTTTTCACATTTTCTATAGTAATATGAATAACACCACTGGAAAGCACCTCTTGTCCTGCAAAATAAAAGCCCTCATATATCTATGTAGGTGGAAAAATAAAAAAGTTAGGGGTTTCAGAAGGCGAGGAGGAAAAAAATTATGACCGTCCGTCAGGAAGGGGTTTACAGGCTAAGATCTATCCATTGAATGAAGTAGAAAATGTCACCAACTCGGAGAAAGCAGCCCTCTGACAATCAGCAGAGGTCCAATTCCTGTATTGCCATGAAAATGTAATTTTTTTCTGATGATACAATTTTGTTAGCAGAACTACAGTGACCATCCATCTGCTTGGGAGCCCCATGCGCAGTAGGGTTCACTGAACTGTTGTTCTAGATATGTTTGGTGGCTCCCTGGTTCATTTTGACGGTGAGCTGCTCCACTGTAAAGTTCATCTCTCTGATTTGCGATATCATAAATATTGCCATCCTTAGCCTAGAAGCCAATAATAAAGCCAACTCTGATAAATCCCCCGTTACCCATGACAGAAATAAGGGATATTTGCCCAGACAACCTCACACACCTTATATGCCCAAAACATGTGACTTGCTTCATGAACTACTGTAAAAAGTAGGAAGCGGTCATTATAATGTGACTCGACTGTAAGAAAAGATTTCAATAAACGCAAAATATTTCCCATGGAAACTGATTTGTATTATGGAAGAACCCATTCCTTGCATTATCCTAAAAGTATCTTCACTGGGTTGTAGCTAGAGTCTACCACAACTAGTAAAATTATTTGTCTTAGTACCATACATAGAGCAGTTATAGTTAACAAATAGCGAATTGTTTGAATAATTAATAAATATATTCTTATCTATCACCAATTTAAAAAGTATTCCCTTATATCTGGTCTGATGACCTTGTTTGCCGTTTCTCAACATTTGCAGTCTCCATGTCAAAGTCCAATGTGCCGAGTACAATGTACCCTCCCCTTTGAGCTCTATACACATTACCTAGAGATCTGATTAAGCTCTGCAGAAGCTAAGAATCAGTAAATATGGGATATTGGATAGGTGTAGCTGTGGGTCTCAGAAGTGAGCCTTCAGAAGTATGATACGAACAAAATCTAGGTGCAATAAAAGCGTGTAACGTTAATGAGAGAATAAATTATATAGCTATTATATATATATACAGTATATACATACCGTATATGTCTAGTGATATTTTAAAAGTATCTAGGACCCAACCTGTCAGTTCAGAGTTTATTCTGTGATTTTGCTGCCATAATAGCTATATAATTTATTCTCTCATTAACGTTACACACATTTATTGCACCTAGATTTTACTCATATATATATATATATATATATATATATATATATATATATATATATATATATTATATTATATATATATTATATATATTATATATGTAACCGTATATACTCGAGTATAAGCCGACCCGAGTATAAGCCGAGGCACCTACTTTTGCCACAAAAACCGGGAAAGCTTATTGACTTGAGTATAAGCCTAGGGTGAAAAATGCAGCGGCTTCTGGTAAATATAAAAAATAAAAATAGATACCAATAAAATTACATAGGCAGATATAGGAAGTTTAATGTCCCCCATAGGCAGATATAGGCTGGTATAAGCAGTTTAATGTCCCCCATAGGCAGATATAGGCAGCTGTATGTCCCCCATAGGCAGGTTATAGGCTGGTATAGGTCGTTATAGGCAGGTATAGGTCCCCCTAGGCAGGTTATAGGCAGGTATAGGTCATTATAGGCAGGTATAGGTCCCCCTAGGCAGGCTATAGGCATGGTATAGGTCACCCTAGGCAGGCTATAGGCATGGTATAGATCGTTATAGGCAGGTATAGGCCCCCTAGGCAGGCTATAGGCAGTTATAGGTCCTCTAGGTGGGCTATAGGCAGGGTATAGGCAGATATAGGTCCTCTAGGTAGGCTATAGGCAGGGTATAGGCAGGTATAGGTCCTCTAGGTAGGCTATAGGCAGGGTATAGGCAGGTATAGGTCCTATAGGTAGGCTGTAGGCAGGGTATAGGCAGGTATAGGTCCTATAGGTAGGCTGTAGGCAGGGTATAGGCAGGTATAGGTCCTATAGGTAGGCTGTAGGCAGGATATAGGCAGGTATAGGTCCTATAGGTAGGCTGTAGGCAGGGTATAGGCAGGTATAGGTCCTCTAGGCAGGCTATAGGTAGGCTGCAGGCAGGGTTTTAAAACAAAAAAAAAAACACTTACCGCTGCTCCGCCTCCTCGCTGTCCGGCCTCCCGCGCTGTCTTTCCGGCACAGGCGGGTGATGTCATCAGGCCGCGCACGCAGTGTGATGACACACGCCACCTGTGCCGGAAACTCGCTCTCTGCGCCGCAGTGGTATCTCTTCACCTGTGTGCGTTCCGGAGGCTGTCAGCTGTACTCGGCCTTCAGCTATATGCGCTCCATGAGGAGCCGCATATAGCTGAAGCGTCCCTGTCGGCGCACGGGCCATCGCAGTGCCCGAGCGCCGACAGTGACTCGAGTATAAGCCAAGGGGGGATTTTCCAGCACATTTTTTTGTGCTGAAAAACCTGGCTTATACTCGAGTATATACGGTACATATATATACATATACACAGTTTTCATACATGTGGCCCTAAGAACCTCACATTTTTTCATATATTCCATACTAGCAGAAATGCTGTTCCAAAAAATTGTTATGTCCTCTTCGACCATTTTTAGTGTCTATAGAGTGCTTGTGATATTGTATTGTGTTAATGCTGTTATGAACAGAACCTAAAAGAAAGATTTATGAAAATTATATTAGGTCTGATATTTTTTAAACAACTTTAAAAAAAAATAAAAAATCATATTTTTGTTCTTTAAATTTAATACATGTAAAGGAAGTTTTTTTTTTTTTTAAATAAAGTTCTGATCAGCATAAATACTTCCAGGATTCCAGGGATCCTACACAATCTTTTATATGAAACTAAAGATATTAGCGTTCACCCAAGAAATGGGACCATTGTAACAAATGACATTATATCACCAATTATGTTGTTATTTATTTGAGGTACTGTGCAGTAAATGATACCAATATACATTAGTGTGTTTACCTAGTCTTCAGAAAGGGAGCTGTGTGCCTAGAAGACATGATGTGAAAATTGTCTTTACTGGCTCATACATATGATAGAAGAGACTAGTGCTGGCATTATTTATAGACTGACTACATAAAGTGAAAAATATGTAATTTTCCTATTTCTTTGTAGCACGTTACTGCCATAGCAATAGAAGCTAAACGATTTCTACAAAGAGGTGCCAAGATCAGTTAATTTAAAACTCAATGGTTCACATAAATAAAAGGAGCATTAACTTAAATTGACTTACCCAACACCTCCAGGTGTTTTAATGTAAATTACTGTAAAACATGATTTATGACTTTAGTAAGTGTTGGGATTATATGCGATACACAAGCACAATATTCTGTCCCTGGATAGAAGAGAAATGGTCTTTAAAGAGATTGTCCACTAAAAAAAGAAAATATGAAAAAAAAAGTGTGATCTCATAAATGGAGAACATAGCATTCCAATGTGTTGTGTGTTATAGGTAAGGCAATACAGGTAGGGCATGCATGTCTTGAAGCCATTCGGTGTTAAGACATGAAATGACATGAAATTGGGGCCAAAAGAAATAAAAAAAAAAAAAAACACCTGGAAAGCACCACAGGAGTGAGCGTGAAACGCGTAGTCCCATCAGGGTCTGGACGAAGGCTAGGCTAAGGTAGGTAACCGCCTAGAGCTCCACTTCATCCCAGGCAGGAAGGGAGCGCAAGAAGGGCTGGAGTTTTCAAGTGAGGGGAGAGGGAGGGTGCTCTATGCATAAGGCACCAAAATATCATGTCCTAGTCCTGGGTCCCATTACCACCAAATCGATTAGATACGTTTTTATTATTTTTAACTGTTTTTATACATTTGTGGTAGCTGTTTTTATTGTCTAATAAGGCATTGATTTTTTACATTTTTGGATTACTTTCAATTGCCAAGATGTACAACATAGATACCACATTATATGCATACAATTGCAAGATTTTTTGAGTAGTCTAGCGCTATCTGTGCTCTTCAGATTTTTTCTTTATATACTCTAATGTAATTGAATTGAGTGTGAGCCTCTTCTGTGTGTTGGGCTGAGAACCTAGAAGTGAAGAGGACTGAATCACTGGGAGCACTAAAGCAGCAGCAGCAGCAAAGGACAGCTAGGTAAGGCTTTTTCTTTTATTCCCACCCTGGCCCCAATATCATGTAACATTTTTAGTAGACAATAACTTCTAATGGCAGTAACACGTACATGACATACATATGTATTGGACATCAGTGTACTGCAATGTCATGATCTCCATTCTCGGTCGTTTAAAGGGGTTGTCTCGCTACAAAGAATAGCTTTCAAATTGTAGGGAACACAAAATAAAGACATTTTCCAAATATATTGCATTGTTCCTCTGTTTTCCCTAAAGAGATACAAGTGAATTTATTACCTCTGTGGCTATTTCAGTTCCCTCAGTAACTGACCTGTAAACAAATCTCCTGGGGCTGTTTGTTCAATGAGATAACAGAGAGTGAGTCATCACACAGGTCAGCAGTGTCAGTCAGTGTCCTGTGCTGCCAGACAGTAAAAAGCTTGATTTATCTCAAGTAAACAGCTCTGTAATTAGGGCTTTTGTTTTGGGGATCAGATAAGGTCCTGCTAGTAGTTTGAGAAGCTAATCTAATCTAATTAGCATCTGAAAGCACGGAGTTTATGCTGTACAAGCACGGAGTTATGCAAATTAGTCTGAACCAGGAAGTGACAGAGAATTTCTTTCATGCATTCTTTGAAACCCTGTGGGGAGACAACTCCTTTAACACCTCAGATGCCTTGATCAATAGCAAACACAGCACCTAAGTGGTTTAAAGAGGGAGGGAGCTCCTTCTGTCTCCCAGTTGCATACTGAAATATGACTGCCATGACTGCCTGGGACCTAAGCCATGCTTGTATATCTATATCCACTAGGTACAACCTACCCTGGCAGGCAATAATGCTTTGGTATACTGAGCATACAAAAACATTAAACTGTCAAACTGTCATTAAATAAAAGAATAAGATAAAGTTGAATAAAGTTTAGTAAGAAAATTTACTGTAAAGAAAAAATATTTTTTTTGGAAAGGTAGCAAAAAAGATACAGATATAGAGGGACATGTATGAAAATGGTCTAGGTCTAAGACTGTCTTTCTTGCCCATAGCAACCAATCAGAGCTTCCCTTTCATTTCATATACTGCTCTGGAAAAATGAAAGTGGTGCTCTGATTGGTTGCTATGGGCAACAAAGACAGTCTTAGGCTATGTTCACACGGGGGAATTTCAGTGCGCATTTCGCGTCTTATTTGCACTCTAATACGAGCGAGACGCACGCCGAAATCATGGTAATCCACAGTTCTCATAGAGAACTATGGATCACGCCTCCTCTCCCCGCTCGTAAAATACGATCGTATTGTACGCATGGGGAGATTAGTGACATTTCAATTACTTGCGACGATTACGCACCCCGAGCAATGACAGTCTATGGGTCCGGCGGGTAGCCAGCCCCCCCTCCCCCCGCATCGCGGGAGTACACGAGTATCAGCGCGACTCCCGAACAGCTGGCGTAATTGCAGGGCATACTGTATGCCTGTTTTGTATGACAGTTTTCATACATATGGCCCATAGTGTACAATGTGCTAATGTAATAACATGGTGAAGATCAGGAAAAAAAAATAAGAAAAACAATGGCTGAATTGCTTTTTTTTTTAACCGTACCACCCAAAAAAATTCCATGTGCCCCCAAATGATACTAACAATAACTACATATTGTCCCACATAAAACAAGTCCTAATATGGCTATATCAATGGATCAACAAAAAAAAACTGCAGGTGTCGGAAAAAGGCAACATAAAAACTAATTTTGTTTAAAGTCCTTTAATTATGCAAAAGTAGAAAAAAAGGAATTATATCTGATATTGCTGTAGTTGTAGCAATCCACAGAAAAACGTAACTTATTTCTCCCCAAAATTGTGCCATTAAAAAAAAAGATTTGAGATTCTTAGTTCACATATTTTGATCAAAAAATGCTTAAGCTAAGGCGGGTGGTCCTACTCTATTTTTACTCTCACTTGAGTCAAATTCAGACTTCTCATTTGGGTCAACAGACCTCCATAATCCAGAGAGAAAAATCAAAAAAGCACCAGCCTTCCAAGCATACTGCACTGATATAACAACCTTTGGAGGTGGGCGGGGTGCAAGAGACCAAAATGGAGGCTTCCATTCCTCCCTATATAAATCAAAAGCAATATATTCCAAATTCAACGTATAGTTCTGCACAAAAATTTTGTTTCTGAAAAACACAATGTGAACCTGGGTGCCACTGGCATGGTTGCGGCATTATATATATATATATATATATATATATATATATTTATATATATATATATATATATATATATATATATATATATATATATATATATATACGCATTCCAATACCAGTGGCACTCCATCAGCTAAAAGGGCTCAAACAATACATGGAAACCTCTAAAGAAGCATTTGTGCTATCTACAATACATGAAAAAAACTTTGAGATTCTTAGTTCACATATTTTGATCAAAAAATGCTTAAGCCCCCCCGGCTACCAACGGGATCTCAAGGCAGGTGGTCCTACTCTATTTTTACCTCTCACTTGAGTCAAATGCAGACTTCTCATTTGGGTCAACAGACCTCCATTATCCAGAGAGAAAAATAAATAAAAGGCACCAACCTTACAAGCATACTGCACTGATATAACAACCTTTGGAGGTGGGTGGGGTGCAAGAGACCAAAATGGAGGCATCCATTCCTCCCTATATAAATTAAAAGCAATAAATGCCAAATGCAACGTATAGTTCTGCAGAAATAAAACAAAAAAAGCCACCCAGAAAAAACAAGCTCTTCTACAGCTACATTGAACGAAAAATAAAAAAAAAGTTATGATTTTTAGAAGGTATAGATGGAATAATTTGAAAAAAATGCTTGGCTCTCACAGCCAAAATAAGCCTGATCCTTATGTGGTTAAAACTAATCCTTGTATTTTCTTTTCATTTAAACTTATCATATTGCCCCCTCCCACTTTTTGTAAATTCCAGAAGTCAAATTTTCCAAATTCATGAATCCATGTGGTAGAATAATCTGAGAGCTGAACTACATAAACTTTTTTGGAAAGTCTGGGTTCAAAATTAGTTTTAGAGATGTATAAACTGTGCAGTTCTATAGGGCATGATTTCTTGACATTGCTAAAGTGGGCACCACTGGTGCTGAATGACCTGAGCACCTGAAGCTTACACCCTGTATGAAAACTGTCTAGGCCTAAGACTTTCTTTGTTGCCCATAGCAACCAATCAGAGGTACCCTTTCATTCTTTTAGAGCGCTATATGAAATGAAAGGGGCGCTCTGATTTTGCATTATACGCCAGGCACGACACATCTGAATGCGCCTAAAGTAGGCTCATCAAATATCCTAGCAATGATATGCTTTGCGCCTAGATTAGGCGCATCATTTATACTATGCAAGGTAGACCACATGCCAGATTTTTTGACAGGTTCATTCATACAGGTGCATTATGCACTCATTAAATGCTCTTTTCTGACATGTCACCCTTATGGTTGTATTAGTGGGCAACAGATGCATGGAAGGGTATTGCTTATTTACATGCTGCACATCCATGTGATCTAAGATGTGATACGTCCAGAGATATGGACATATATTGACAATAGAACCCCCTAGAGCCATGGTCCACATAGTAAACCCTCATGATAGTTATTATCACAGGGTTTTTTTTCTTTAAAGGGTTTGTCTCATTACATTGATTCATCCTGTTTTCTTGGTTTCATTTTGTATTCAGGCATGTGTTTAATGGCTTCTACTAGGCTTCAGTAGAAGACAGGTCTGTAGCTACAGCAACCATTGCTGGCAGCCTATCAGGAGAGATTGAACAGGTCTGTAGCTATAGTGACCTGAGGAGCTGATGCAGCCCATACAAGAGGGGATATCTAGGAATAGGTAGGACACTGTTAATGGACACATATTGCAAAGTGACTTTTTTTTGCAAGTTCTTTAACAAAAAAAAGCAATCCTTGTAGTGAGACAACCCCTTTAATTTAAAATAGGGAAAAAAAATCACCCTTCTCTGCAGCACCACAGTTCAGTCCAGTCCCTGCTTATCTTCTCTTCCTGCCACCTGGTCCCAACACAAGAAAAGCCTGCTCAGCCGATCACTGGTCACTGCTGGAGATAATTCCCTGTAAATAATAGCACAGTCGCATTTTTTTTCAAGTATTATACATTTTTACTACTTATTACTAATAGTGTAAATAACAGTAAATAATAATCAGTTTGAAGAGTTTAATTTAAATTACAGTTTCTAATTCAGTGGGTGTTTGCCCTCAATGCCTGCTCTCACACTATGGCTAAGACTACTCCTTAACTGAAAGTCACAATGTAGCGTGTACTGACTTGATTACAACCCTTTGGTAACTACTCAGCAATAATGGCAGACATATGGCTTCCTCCCGATCAAGATAGGAGTATTGCTGTAAGGTAAATGCAATAAACAGGAACATCTTTGGGCATTTGTTGCTTTGACCCCTGGGAGGTGACTATTAAGCCACAGAAAGGGCAGATGCAGCCTTTGGCTTATACAAGTCTCCTTTCACCTCACAAATAGCTGCTCCATTAAAATGAAGTGATAACACTCAGCTAAAATCTGCATTCCTTGCCTTTTTATTACATGCTTTAGATGTGAGGTTAAAATACTTCTGGAGTGAAACAGCAATAAAACTGATACCTCAGTGATACATTTTTATCGGTTAACTGAGGACATTCACTAAGAAAAAGACTACGTTTATTTTTAAACTTGTATTGTTTCATGTTGAAGCTGTCATCAAAATGATGTTACAAGAATGGTACTGATACAATAAGTGACAGGATAGCTGCAGTATCATTATACATGCCAGCCTGACTTATTAGTGGAAAAGAAATGCTATCAACCAGGGAGTATCCTTTGTGTCACCTACTTCTGGGTACCATTCATCCCAAGCGTAAGAAATGTTGCGTATATTCCTTCATGCCACCTACTACTCGGCATCATTCATCTCAAGCTGAGGATAAGGTCGGTGTATTTTGTCATGCCACCTACTGTTGGGTGCCATTCACTCCAAGCTGAGGATATGTTTGGTATATTCGTTCATGCCACCTACTGCTGGGTGCCATTCATCCCAAGCTGAAGATATGTTTGGTATATTCATTCATGCCACCTACTGCTGGGTGCCATTCATCCCAAGCTGAAGATATGTTTGGTATATTCATTAATGCCACCTACTGCTGGGTGCCATTCATCCAAAGTGAGAATATATTTTGGTATATTCATTTTATGCCACCTATGCTGGTGCCATTCATCCCAAAGTGAGAATATATTTGGGTATATATTTATTCATGCCCCCTACTGCTGGGTGCCATTCTTCTAAAGCTGGAATATTTTTGGGTATATTCTTCATGCCACCTAACTGCTGGGTGCATTCATCCCAAGTGAGAATAATTTTGGTATATTTATTCATGCCACCTACTGTTGGGGTGCCATTCATCCCAAGGTTGAGAATATTTGGTATATTTATTCATGCCACCTACTGTTGGGTGCCATTTATCCCAAGCTGAAGATATGTTTGGTATATTTATTCATGCCACCTACTGCTGGGTGCCATTCATCCCAAGCTGGAATATATTTGGTATATTTATTCATGCCACCTACTGCTGGGTGCCATTCATCCCAAGCTGAGAATATATTTGGTATATTTATTCATGCCACCTACTGTTGGGTGCCATTCATCCCAAGCTGAGAATATATTTGGTATATTTAATTTCATGCACCTACTGCTGGGTGCCATTCATCCCAAGCTGAGAATATATTTGGTATATTTATTCATGCCACCTACTGTTGGGTGCCATTCATCCCAAGCTGAGAATATATTTGGTATATTTATTCATGCCACCTACTGTTGGGTGCCATTCATCCCAAGCTGAAGATATATTTGGTATATTCATTCATGCCACCTACTGTTGGGTGCCATTTATCCCAAGTTTAGGATATTTTGGGTGTATTCTTTTATGCCACCTACTGCTGGGTGCCCTTCAACACAAGCTGAGGATATGTTTGGTATACTGCTTCATGCCATCTACTGCTGGGTGCCAGTCAACACAAGCTAAGGATATTTTGGGTGTATTCCTTCATTCCATTTACAACTGGGTGCCATTCATCCCAATCTAAGGATATTTTGGGTGTATTCCTTCATTCCATCTACAACTGGGTGCCATTCATTCCAAGCTAAGGATATTTTGGGTGTATTATTTCATGCCACCTATGAGGCAGAACTGTATAATTGGCAACACTGTATATATTGCTTGCATTTCTTATTTGAGGTGACTAAGACCTTGTAGCTTGAAATGCATCAGCGTTCCTTCTGCCCTGTGTGTTATGCCAAATTATTACAATATTTTTTTCTAATACAGAAGCCTTTTAATTTTTGCACCAAGAATTGATAGCTTTTTACCTATTTACCTGTTGTTTCTACATGTATGACATGGTTCTGTGCAAACTTGGATCTATTGAGTGAGTGGTAAGCTGACAATAGTCACTGTCAGGTCAGAATTTACTCTGCTTTTCACTCAGAAATCCAGTAAAATCAGCTTCTCTCCTCTATCACATCCTGCTCTTATATATCACAGAGCTCAGCTTCTCCCCTCTATCACATCCTGCTCTTATATATCACAGAGCTCAGCTTCTCTATCACATCCTGCTCTTATATATAACAGAGCTCAGCTGCTCTCCTCTATCACATCCTGCTTTTTATTTATCAAAAGAGCTCAGCTTCTCTCCTCTATCACATTCTGCTCTTATATACCCACAGAGCTCAGCTTCTCTCCTCTATCACATCCTGCTCTTATATATCACAGAGCTCAGCTTCTCTCCTCTATCACATCCTGATCTTATATATCACAGAGATCAGCTTCTCTCCCTCTATCACATCCTGCTCTTATATATCACAGAACTCAGCTTCTCTCCTTTATCACATCCTGCTCTTATATATCACAGACCCCAGCTTCTCTTCCTCTATAAACATCCTGATCTTATATATCACAGAGATCAGCTTCTCTCCCTCTATCACATCGCTCTTATATATCACAGAGCTCAGCTTCTCTCCTCTATCCATCCTGTTCTTATATATCACAGAGCTCAGCTCCTCTCCTCTATCACATTCCTGCTCTTATATATCACAGAGCTCAGTTCTCTCCTCTATCACATCTGTCTTATATATCACAGAGCTCAGCTTCTCTTCCACAATCACACCCTTTGCTCTTATATTCACAGAGCTCAGCTTCTCTCCTCTATCACATCCTGCTCTTATATATCACAGAGCTCAGCGGCTCTCCTCTATCACATCCTGTTTTATATATCACAGAGCTAGTTCTCTCCTCTATCACTTTCCTGCTCTTATATATCACAGAGTTTCAGCTTCTCTCCCTCAAACACATCCTGCTCTTATATATCACGAGCTCAGCTTCTCTCCTCTATCACATCCTGCTCTTATATATCACAGAGCTCATTTTTCCCCCTCTATCAATCCTGCTCTTAAATATCACAGAGCTCAGCTTCTTCCTCCTATTACTTCCTGCTCTTATATATCACAGAGCTCAGCTTCTCTCCTCTATCACATCCTGTCTTATATATCACAGAGCTCAGCTTCTCTCCCTCTATCACATCCTGCTCTTATATATCACAGAGATCAGCTTCTCTCCTCTATTACATCCTGCTCTTATATATCACGGGAGCTCAGTTTCTCTCCTCTTCACATCCTCCCTTTTTAAATACCCACAGAGCTCAGCTTCTCTCCTCTATCACATCCTGCTCTTATATTTCACAGAGCTCAGTTCTCCCCTCTTCACATCCTGCTCTTTAATATCACAGAGCTCCGCTTCTCTCCTCTGTCACATCCTGCTTCTCTTATATATCACAGAGCTCAGGTTCTCCTCTATCACATCCTGCTCTTATATATCACAGAGCTCAGCTTCTCTCTTCTATCACATCCTGCTCTTATATATCACAAGAGCTCAGCTCCTCTCCCTCTATCAAATCCTGCTTTATATATCACAGAGCTCAGCTTCTCTCCTCTATCACATCGTGCTCTTATATATCACAGAGCTCAGTTTCTCTCCTCTATCACATCCTGCTCTTAAATATCACAGAGCTCAGCTTCTCTCCTCTATTACATCCTGCTCTTATATATCACAGAGCTCAGCTTCCCCCCTCTTTTCACATCTGCTCTTATATATCACAGAGATCAGCTTCTCTCCTCTATTACACCCTGCTCTTATATATCACAGAGCTCAGTTTCTCCCCTCTAATCACATCCTGCTCTTATATATCACAGAGCTCAGTTTCTCCTCCCTCTTTTCAAAAATCCTGCTCTTATATATCACAGGGGATCAGCTTCTCTCCTCTATTACATCCTGCTCTTAAAATATCGCAGAGCTCAGCTTCTCTCCTTATCACATCCTGCTCTATATATCACAGAGTCAGCTTCTCTCCTCTATCACATCCTGTTTCTTATAAAATCACAGAGCTCAGCTTCTCTCCCTCTACCCATCCTGCTCTATTATACAGAGCTCAGCTTCTCTCCTCTATAAACATCCTGCTCTTATATATCCAGAGCCCCAGCTTTCTCCCCTTTATAAACATCCTGCTCTTAAAATATCACAGAGCTCAGCTTCTCTCCTCTATCACATCCGGGCTCTTTAAATCACAGAGCTCAGGTTCTCTCCTCTGTCACATCCTGCTCTATATATCACAGAGCTCAGTTCTCTCCTCTATCACATCTGCTCTTATATATCACAGAGCTCAGTTTCTCTCCTTATTACATCCGGGCTTTATATATTACAGAGCTCAGCTTCTCCCCTCTATCACATCCTGCTCTTATATATCACAGAGCTCAGCTTCTCTCCTCTATCACATCTTGCTCTTATATATAACAGAGCTCAGGTTCTCTCCTCTTTCACATCCTGCTCTTTATTTACCAAGCTCTCAGGTTTCTTCCCTCTATCACATCCTGCTCTTATATATCACAGAGCTCAGCTTCTCTCCTCTATCACATCCTGCTCTTATATTATCCAGAGTTTCAGCTTCTCTCCTCTATCACTTTCTGCTTTTATATATCACAGAGATCAGCTTTCTCCTCTATCACATCTGCTTTATATATCACACAGCTCAGCTTCTCTATCACATCCTGCTCTTATATATCACAGATCTCAGCTTCTCTCCTCTATTACATCCTGCTCTTATATATCACAGAGCTCAGTTTCTCTCCCTCTATCACATCCTGCTCTTATATATCACAGAGCTCAGCTTCTCTCCCTCTATCACATCCTGCTCTTATTATCACAGAGCTCAGCTTCTCTCCCCTCTATTACATCCTGCTCTTATATATTACAGAGTCAGCTTCTCCCCTCTATCACATCCTGCTCTTCTATATCACAGAGCTCGGGTTTCTCTCCTCTATCACATCTGCTCTTAAATATCACAGAGTCAGCTTCTCTCCTCAAATCACATCCTGCTCTATTATAACACAGAGCTCAGCTTCTCTCCTCTATAACATCCTGCTCTTATATATATCACAGAGCTCAGCTTCTCTCCTCTATCACATCCTGCTCTTTTATCACAGAGATCAGTTCTCTCCCTTTTATTCCCTCCTGCTCTTTTATCACAGAGCTCAGTTTTCTTCCCTCTTATCACATCCTGCTCTTATATATCACAGAGCTCAGTTCTCTCCCTCTATCACATCCTGTCTATATATCACAGAGTCGCTTCTCTCTCTATACTCCTGCTCTTATATTATCAACAGAGTCAGCTTCCCTCCCCTCTATTACATCCTGCCCCTTAATATATTACATAGGTCAGCTTCTCCCCCCCATTACATCTGCTCTTATATATCACAGAGCTCAGCTTCTCTCCTCTATCACCCCTTGATCTTATATATCACAGAGATCAGTTCTCCCCTCTTTTCACATCCTGCTCTTATATATCACAGAGCTCAGTTTATCTCCCCTATCATATCCTGCTCTTATATATCACAGGACCCAGCTTCTTCTCTATTACATCCTGCTCTTTATATATCACAGAGCTCAGCTTCTCTCCTCTATCATTTCCCTGCTTTTAAAATATATACACAGAGCTCAGCTTCTCACCCTCTATCACATCCTGCTCTTATATATCACAGAGATCAGCTTCTCTCCTCTATCAAATCCTGATCTTATAAATCACAGAGATCAGCTTCTCTCCTCTATCATATCCTGCTCTTATTTTATCGCAGAGCTCAGCTTCTCTCCTCTATCACATCTGCTCTTATATATCACAGAGTTTCAGCTTTCTCCCTTTTACACCCTGCTCTTATATATCACAGAGTCATCTTCTTCCTCTATCACATCCTGCTCTTATTTTCACGGGAGCTCAGCTTCTCCTCCTCTGATCACATCCTGCTCTTATATATCACAGAGCTCAGCTTCTCTCCTTATCACATCCTGTTTCTATATATCACAGAGCTCAGCTTCTTCCTCTATCACATCCTGCGCTTATATATCCCCAGAGCTCAGCTTCTCTCCTCTTATCACTTTCCTGTTCTTATATATCACAGAGCTCAGCCTCTCTCCTCTATCACATCCTGCTCTTATATATCACAGAGCTCAGCCTCTCTCCTCTATCAAAATCCTGCTCTTATATATCACAGAGCTCAGCTTCTCTATCACATCCTGCTCTTATATATCACAGAGCTCAGCTTCTCTCCTCTATCACATCCTGCTCTTATATATCACAGAGCTCAGCTTCTCTCCCTCTATCATATCCTGCTTTCAGATAGGGAAGCATAAACATGTTTCTTTTAAAGGCAAAATATTTACTTTTTGTATTTTTTTTCTTAATACCTAAATTACTGTAATTTATGTCCTAAATGCTACCCAGTGGTATCTTGGTCTTTCTGCAATATTGTCATGTCTTGCTGCTGTCCTAATTTATTATGTGGTTTCATGTTGCAAATGATTCAGCATTATATTATAGAGAATTTAATTTGCTAAATGTGCAATAACAAATTAATGTCAGCAAACTAAAATAATATATTAACTGGACAATCCATTTTAGTATGCAACCGTTGCAGCAAGCAGCAGATCATGGCAAATCTGGCTGCTAAAATCTTTGACTATCAGCTGTGATCACCAGAGGATGATGTAGGTCTCCGCTTACCTGTCCCTGCAGTGTTCCTTTTTGTATTTCTTGCAAATATACAGGCGAGTATGTGTTATATGTCAATGTAGTGCCTTTTAGAGCAGGGTAGACACTCAGTTGTGAGTAGGGACCCTATCAAGGAAGTTTATATGCCCTTATTGAATATGTGAAAGAAATGCTATCAATCAGGGAGTATACTTCGTGTCACCTACTGCTGGGTGCCATAAAAACCAAGTTGAGTATATGTTTGGTATATTCCTACATGGCACCTACTAGTGGGTGCCATTCAACTCAAGCTGAGGATATACAAATATACAGGCGGCTATATGTTATATGTCAAAGTAGTGCCTTTTAGGACAGGGTAGACACTCAGTTGTGAGTAGGGTCCCTATCAAGAAAGTTTATATGTCCTTATTGAATATGTGAAAGAAATGCTATCAACCAGGTAGTATCCTTCGTGCCACCTAATGGTGGGTGCCATTCAACCCAAGTTGAGTATATGTTTGGTGAATTCCTTTATGCCACCTACTGCTGGGTGCCATTCATCCCAATCTGAGGATATGTTTGGTATATTCCTTCATGACACCTACTAGTGGGTGCCATTCAACCCAAGCTGAGGATATGTTTGTTATATTCCTTCATGCCACTTTCTGCTGGGTGCCATTCAACTCAAGCTGAGGATATACAAATATACAGGCGGCTATATGTTATATGTCAATGTAGTGCCTTTTAGAGCAGGGTAGACACTAAGTTGTGAGTAGGGTCCCTATCAAGGAACTTTATATGTCCTTATTGAATATGTGAAAGAAATGCTATCAACCAGGGAGTATCCTTCGTGCCACCTAACGGTGGGTTCCATTCAACCCAAGTTGAGTATATATATGTTTGGTGAATTGTGAAGAAGATCTTTCCATTGTGGAGACTACTTGAAGGCTTGTTTCACATATGCGTTGGAGGCTCTGATTGGAACATGTGTCTCATCTTCTATCAGGAATGATGGAAAAAGTAACTCAACTAACAAAACGGAGAAAACTCAATGGACTAAGTAATCAGTAGGGTCCTGTGAAACGGATCCTTTTGTGTCTGTTTTCACCTCTGCAACTGAGGTTCCTAAAGGAACCTTCGACACCAATGTGAACAAAGCCTAAGGAATTGCTCCAATAGAAAGAGAATTATTGTAATACAGAACAACAAAAACATTACATCCTTAGACTTGTCAACAGCCTTTAGCTTACCTTTTAGAATAGTTTATGTCTGTAAATGGGACACAAATCCCACATAGACTGAAAACAGCTCTGTATTATGTTTGAACTACTCCTGCTGCTAAAAAGTGTAATGTATTAGAAATTTCTATTCATGGAATTTCCTAATATAGTTACATATATTCATGCGGCACTAATTCAATCCACAACACCCATATAAGAAATAGCATCATCACAGAAAGAAATGACCAGAGTGTCAGCAAATCATTAAAGGGGTTGTCTCACTAAATTGATTGATCTTACCTCAGTCCTGTTTTCTTGGTTTCATTTTGAATTCAGGGGAGTGTTTACTGGCTTCCACTAGGCTGCAATAAAAGCCAGGTCTGTAGCTATAGCAACCAGTGCTGGCAGCCTATCAGGATAGATCAAACAGGTCTGTAGCTATAGCGACTGAGGAGCTGATGCAGCTCATACAAGAGGGGATATCTAGGAATAGGTAGGACCCCGTTAATGGACACATATTGCAAAGTTACTTGTTTTTGCAAGATCTTTAACATAAAAAGCAATCCTTGTAGTGGGACAATCCCTTTAACGTATACACTGTAATAATGTTATAAATGATATTTCACCAAAGTGATGATTCAGGGAAATTACAAAGGTTTTTGTTAGGTTTCACTTTTAACATCATTTCCAGGACCTCCTCATCAGGGGTTGAGAAACTTTCTTCCAGATTGTCCGACAGTTTAAATTTTTACATCTGTCATTTCTCCTTCCCTATAGGATATATGTCAGTAAAGTGTGTGCACTTCTATCTGTATGGTGGTCATTAAAATCTAATGGTATAATAGATCAATGAACACTCCTAGGGTTTCTTATATCTGGTTTCTACCATTGAGCCAGCCTTAAAATACCTCCGCTTAGAAGCGATATAGTGCGGTCGATGCACAAAAGATAGAAGGAATTGTACAAAGAGAAGCCGTGCCTCAGAGCATTATATTCTCTAGGTCACACTCTGCTCTACAGTTCACTTTACATCCTGTTAAAATCCTTCTGCCAAGTGATTATTGTACCTCTTGTCACTATTTCCTTCAATTTATTTTTAGAAGAGAAACATTTTATTTCAGTTTTTTATAGTGTAATGATTAGATTGATGGCAGAAACGAAATAAATTTCCTATGGTCACTTCTCTGTGAAAGACACCTTTGACAAAGGTTCCAGCACTTTCATTTATTTGCAATCTCACATTTCCCCCATGAATCCTTCTTTGTAGTAGTCAAGGAATAATAATGCTAAAAAATTTGTATGCATCACTTTACAATGAAGAGAGAACAGGTAGAGACAAAATGAGACATTACATAGTAACAAACTAATTAGCAATTCAAACAAAGGTGTGAGGACGCTGATCTCAAGAGCCTACAGTCTAGGAGGAAATAAGAATGGAACAAAAGCTAAAAAGTGCTTGAATTGGACAATGGTCCAGCCATGTATTTTTTTTTTTTTTTTTTTTCAAATTGTTTTTATTAACATTAATCCATGATACATACAAAATGGAAGCAGCAAAATTTCAATAGTATCATAAAATCTTTCATTACAAATATTATATCAAAATAAAATATGATTTTTTTAGCCCAAAGGGCAAGTTATTTTTTTTTTTTGTTATTGCTAGTTTCTAACAACAAAACATGGTAAACAATTACACAGTCTTTTGCATATGAAAAAATTACCAGTATCGTTACAACTCAATTACGACTGTGTAAAAACAACAATAAATAAAACCCAATTAAATTCTAAAGCTGCGGTGTGTCTCATATCCCTTTTTTTTTTTAACATTAGCTCGGTTGCGCGGCTCCCCCTTCCCCGCCAGTTTCATGTAACGGGCGCATTTGCTCCCGCAGGCCACTATATTACCATCCCAGTTATCTATAATTTTGTATTTCTATGAGCAGATTCCAGTGCTGTAAATTCTCGCCTATGAACCACCTTCTGTCGGCAAATCTATTGGATCAGCCCCCCGCCAGTTGCCTACCCTGGTACCATAAGGTTGGCTCAAAACAAACGCTTTATATTACCCTTAGTATATGTCGGCAATGTGTTTATTATATTTTCCCATAGCTCAAAAAACGTACTCACCCTTTTTCTTTCTGCAAGGCGGCCCCTTTCCCAGTCCATGCGCATTAGGAAATACAAGTTTACTTTTAAATAGGTCCAGAGTGGGACTCACGGCTGGAGCCATACCTGTAAAATAGCTTTGCGCCGCTGCCGCTGCCACAACGTGCAGTTTTCCTTTTTAACCCCCCTGGTTGTTTCTTGTCCTCTCGTTTCACAATACCGAACAGGCCCCTGGAAGAAAATAGCAAAAAAATGACATGTTCAGGGATTGGTTCATATAAATCCGTTATATAGAGCCAAAAACTCCCGTTTTCAAGGGGCAGTCCCATAGGCAATGATATAGATCCGCTGCTGGCGTTCCACATTTGAAGCAGTTGTCATTTGGAACCTGCCATACGATGTCCTCTAATCGGTGTAAGTAGGCATTGTGCGCCACCTTCATAAACATCTCAACCCTACCTAGCAGCCGGGGGAAGAAATTTATTGTGTCAGCTATTGCCTCTAGTATCGTAGCTGGGGAGTGTCAGGTTTTTTTCCTGCCATCTA
>JAODAL010051094.1:0-26923 GCA_025379985.1 Phyllomedusa bahiana | reverse complement strand
TATCCTCTCCAGTGGATCCAGATTGAACACATTGAATTACCCAAGAGTGGAAAGTACAAGTAGAGGTGGTAGATATGTTCTCAGGATGGCCTGAAGTCTTCCCAGTTACCAACATGATTGCCAGAATCACCGTGAAGAAACTATTGACTGAGTTGATATGCAGATTTGGGATCCCTGAGGTTATTAAATCTGACCAAGGACCTGCCTTCACTGCAGAAGTGACCAAAGACATTTGGAAACTAGTAGGAGCTGACCTCAGCCTGCATACTCCCTACCAGCCCAAATTCAACAGGAAAGTGGAAAGAATGAACGCCGCTCTGAAAGCTTCTGAAAGCTAGCAAATAAACATCTCTTCTCTGGCCCGAGATCCTACCCATTACACTCTATTCTGTCAGAAATACCCCCAGACAGCCCCACTGGTCTCACTCCTCAGGAGATAGTATTCTCAGGCCCACTCAGATTAGGGAGGTTTCACACACAGCAGTTGAGTGCAGGGAACGATAGCCTTGTAAATTATGTTATAAATCTGTGTAATGAATTGAAACTAATCCATACCATAGTGTTCTCCTCCATTCCAGTTCCAGACTCTGATCAAAGCTACATCCTGGTGACTTTGTGTGGGTGCAGAAAAATGTCAGAGACTCTCTGGAGCCCAGATTTGACCATACCAAGTACTCTTGGTGTCCCCAACCTCAATGAAACTTGAAGGAAGACCCACGTGGCTGCACGCTTCGCATTGCAGGAAAGTGACTGTGGCCAACTGGTCATCATGAATCACTCCTTTATCTTTTCCTACATCTGTATTGTCTGGGTGTGTGTAGAAGCACAAGAGGTAGCAATTACCAAACAGAAAGGGGTGATCACTTTTTGGTATAACTCATCCAGTACTCAAAAAGAAAAAAAGTCAAGGATACAGCACTGCAACAAAATCAAACAGAGGTGTGCAAAGCTCAAATGGAAGGATCCAAAACCATCCAAAATCCAAAAATAAAGAAAGCAGCACCACCAAAATTTATAAAAAAAAGTGATTTAATCACCTAAGTCCATACAAGCAACGTTTCAACTCCTCCATGGAGTCATTCTCAAGCAAGTGTTTTTTCGGGGATAAGCATATCCTTATATACAAATGTGCATATACATAATTAAGACATATGATTACATGATTAAAAAGTGAATTACAGATAAATTACAGGAAATATAGGGAAAGATAATAACACAATCAGTGTAAGAAAGTGAAAAGGGTAAAGTGCAATTGTGTACTAATCATAAACACACAATGAACATCAGTCCCACTGTAATATACAAATCAATAAAGACAAGTTAACAGTGTGTTGATAAATAATCACATACAGCTGCAGACATAAGCTTACCCCACTCTAGAGGAAAATGCAGCAGCAAAAAGTAACGGAACCAGCGCTAGCTTTACTGAAAAAATGATTGAAAATTTATTGAGTGCAGCTATATCCACAGAAAAAGGCACAAAAAGGTTTTAAAAAAAAACGACCTTCGCGTTTCAGGAGCTACATCGCTCCCTTGTTCATGGTAACATGGGAATCCACTACTGACCATATTAAATAGTGCAATTGTGCAATTGTGTACTAATCATAAACACACAATGAACATCAGTCCCACTGTAATATACAAATCAATAAAGACAATTACAAGTTAACAGTGTGTTGATAAATAATCACATACAGCTGCAGACATAAGCTTACCCCACTCTAGATCGTGTATCATCTCGGCGTCCAGTGAAAAACGGGCGCCGATCAGAACATCACATGATCAAGAGGGGACCAATCGTTAAGCTTATGACAAACGCCACTGTCAGCCAATCTCTTCACTCGGGACAACAGCACAATCCGCATGCGCAGTAGAGGACCAAAAGCTCCGACAACCATATTATGTCAGGGCAAGAGATGCCAGTCTTTCAGGTATGTATAAAGAATGTAACTAAAGCTAATGTAGACTGACCAATACTATACATAGCCGAACATAACACACCCTAGGTCTCCAATAGATGGTGCAAATTAACCCAAAAACATGGAAAAAAGCACCCACCCTCAGAGTGGCTATAGGAGATCAGGGATGCTTTTTAAAAGTACCCCAGTACCTCAAATAGAGTCCACAACATGACAAGACACCCGTGGGTTCTGTATAGCTTCACATAATTGTATGGTCCAATTTATTTTTTTTTTTAAAAACCATATTATGACCAGCATCATTGAATTGTTGAATCATTTAAAAGTCACATAGTCCCTTTTTTTATAAAGCTGACCCCAAAGGAGTGTCATATAGATATACCCTGTAAATATACACTTTATTACCCAATCACTCTTTTACAAAAATATTTTTTTATTACACAAAAATTTAAAATACACTATCCATGGGGGGGGGAAGCAATGTCGCTGCCGAAAGTGATGCCATTGTGTTGATTAGATATAAGAACCAAGTGAAAATAGTGAAGAGTTTCATTAAAATGACAAGAAAAAAATTAATTAATTAGAACACTCTATAACGTGATAAAGGACAAAATATAAATAGGTTAGGGCAGAGCTTAATCAAATACAAAGGAAATACATGATTATAAAAACGCATTCAAAGAATAAAAAAGATTTAGACCATTTTGGGTATTTAAAAAATCTAATTTGGTGATCCACGCATTTCACGTTGTTTAAGAATCTTTATACGAAACACCAACCCGTTTGCAATGGGTAAATGATCAATAATAGAAAACGAAGATCACTAAGTTTTATGACCACATTCATCAAAATGTTTAGGGATGGTAGCTCACAATTTTTTTTTTAATAGTAGATTTATGTGCATTAAGGGCGTAGTCGACATTCCTGTGTAGTCTCCTTAACGTATAATTTGGGACAAGGACATTGGAGAACATAGATGACAAAAAGTGATCTACAAAATGAGAAAACCATTGATTTTAAATCTCTGTTTAGATATGGGATGTTCAAAGAATTCACCTTTAATCAACTGTTGGCAACTATCACAACTCATACACGGAAAACAGCCTTGTCGAGACATCTTAGATTGGCTCCTACTCACATCACTCTTAACCAACATATCCCTTAGATTTACTGCTCTCCTATATGAAAACAATGGTGGTTGTGTAAAAGATGGAACATTTTCATAACAGTTTCGTAGGAGCGGCCAATATTTGGAAATGACTTTTGATATACATCTACTCTGTCTATTGTATGTAGATACAAAAGGTACCCTTTCTGCTTTAGTATTTACTGTTCGTTTAGTGCACACCTGTACTCTGTCTAACCCTTTAACTGTATTTAAATGATGTTGTACCAATGCTTTGGGATAACCCCTAGCAATAAATTTATTTTTGAAAGTCTCGCCTCCAGTTTATCATTGTCATCCACAATCTTTTTTACCCGTAGGAACTGACTGTAGGGTAATGACTCAACCATGTTCCTTGGGTGCTGACTCCTGAACTCTAACAGATTATTCCTATCTGTGCTCTTAACATACAGATCCGTTTTTAAACCACCGTCTTCAACATAACCCAACATATCTAAAAACTGTAATTTCTCTCTGGACCAAGACATGGTAAATTTAATATCCCTATCAGCCTCATTGAGATAATCAAAGAAAGCAAACAATGAAGAGCTGTCACCATTCCAAATGAAAAAAATGTCGTCGATGTATCTCCACCATCCCAACACTGAAGTGAAATGGGGAGATACATATATGACTGTCTCCTCTAAATCAGCCATCACAATGTTGGCATAAGTAGGGGCTACATTTGAGCCCATGGCTGTTACTCTGAGTTGTAGATAGAAATTATCATCTAAAATAAAATAGTTACAAGTCAAAACTATTTCCACTATTCCCAAAATGAAGTCCTTACTATTATCAGTATATTCAGATCCACTCAACATTTTTGCTTTGTAATCCCCTATCATGATTAATGGACGTATACAAACTCGTAACATTAAATGAGGCCAAAATGGCCCCATCTTGAAAAGAGATGTCACTAATCTTATGAAGAAAATCTGGAGTGTCACGTATATATGATTTTGTATCCAAGACAAAATCCCTCAATATCTTATCCAAGAAAATGGCAGTGTGAGAAAAAAGAGAGTCTCTACCAGAGACAATTGGTCTACCTGGCGGATGAAACAAATCCTTGTGGATTTTTGGTAAACAGTATAGCATGGGAGTGACTGAAGATTGGGGTAACAAATATGTATGTAAATCCCTATCAATAAGGTCATGTGCAAATGCATGATTAACCAAAATTCTCAAACGTTTCTTAAAATCAAATTTTGGATCTTGATCTAATTTCCTGTAGACCAAAGGATCATTTAATTGCCTATATACCTCAGAAACATATTGTTGTCGATCCATGACGACGACTGCACCACCCTTATCAGCTGGTTTCACCACCAAGTCGCCATCATGGATCAGTTGTTTTAATGCCACACGTTCTGTGTTGGATAAATTAGACAAAAATCACTTTTGTTAAACAAGCCAAAATCCTTTAGTTTGATTTGAAACGCAAATTTGAATTTGAATCGAAACATTTGGTGAATTTGAATCTACATTTATCTCTCTTGGGGGAATATTATAAGCATAAGATCATTCCTAGAGGACTGAGGTCGCATTTGAGACCTAATCTGTTTTTTGACAATAGTGATTTTTGCACACGCTTTGAAGGACTGTCAAATAAATATGCTCTGGACGTAATCCTTCTGAATATTGAATTTTTGCAAGTTGAAATTAAGGAGGTTACTGATTTGTTGAATATTTATGAGGACAAATTATCAAAAATTATGGAGGCAGGTAAATTTGCTTCTTATAAAGATAAAGTCTCTGGATATGTCTTTAAATTTAAAATTGAACAGGAAGAGGTAAAGAGACATAAGTGGTGTCGAGATTTAGAGGATTATAAGAAAGGTCGTGTCAGATAACTGGCAGATTCATGAACAACCATCTCAACAAGCTTCTGTTTCATGGAAGAATAAAAAGAGGAATGATAGGAAAAGAGATCCCATAAAATCTACTAACCCCCAGGCTTCTGGAGATTTTTTAGAACTAATGTCACAGGAAGAAAACGTACCAGACGGGGAGGCAAGTGGCATTTCCGTGGACGCAAAAGAAAAGAGGAGGAAAAGCACGAGATCACAGATACCACCAAAGAAGTAATATCACAAGATCTTGTGGTAAATATATCTTCCCATACTTTGACTATTGACCAGCTACGGTTACTGAATAGAGGACTTTCTTTTTGTCCATCCAATGATACTGATTGGTTTCAGATTGATGTTGATTTGTTTGCCTTTTTTAAGATTTTGAAATTGAAAATCTGGTTCTCTGATAAAACGCATGGTAATTCTTCTAATGATACATCTATGACTAATGAATTATGTTTATTTTCCAACAGTGAAATGAAACGAAAGGATTTTGGCTTGTTTAACAAAAGTGATTTTTGTCTAATTTATCCAACACAGAACGTGTGGCATTAAAACAACTGATCCATGATGGCGACTTGGTGGTGAAACCAGCTGATAAGGGTGGTGCAGTCGTCGTCATGGATCGACAACAATATGTTTCTGAGGTATATAGGCAATTAAATGATCCTTTGGTCTACAGGAAATTAGATCAAGATCCAAAATTTGATTTTAAGAAACGTTTGAGAATTTTGGTTAATCATGCATTTGCACATGACCTTATTGATAGGGATTTACATACATATTTGTTACCCCAATCTTCGGTCACTCCCATGCTATACTGTTTACCAAAAATCCACAAGGATTTGTTTCATCCGCCAGGTAGACCAATTGTCTCTGGTAGAGACTCTCTTTTTTCTCACACTGCCATTTTCTTGGATAAGATATTGAGGGATTTTGTCTTGGATACAAAATCATATATACGTGGCATTCCAGATTTTCTTCATAAGATTAGTGACATCTCTGTTCCAGATGGGGCCATTTTGGCCTCATTTAATGTTACGAGTTTGTATATGTCCATTAATCATGATAGGGGATTACAAAGCGTAGCAAAAATGTTGAGTGGATCTGAATATACTGATAATAGTAAGAAATTCATTTTGGGACTATTGGAAATAGTTTTGACTTGTAACTATTTTATGTTTGATGACAATTTCTATCTACAACTCAGAGGAACAGCCATGGGCTCAAATGTAGCCCCTACTTATGCCAACATTGTGGCTGATTTAGAGGAGACAGTCGTATATGTATCTCCCCATTTCACTTCAGTGTTGGGATGGTGGAGATACATCGACGACATTTTTTTCATTTGGAATGGTGACAGCTCTTCATTGTTTGCTTTCTTTGATTATCTCAATGAGGCTGATAGGGATATTAAATTTACCATGTCTTGGTCCAGAGAGACATTACAGTTTTTAGATATGTTGGTTTATGTTTAAGACGGTGGTTTAAAAACGGATCTGTATGTTAAGAGCACAGATAGGAATAATCTGTTAGAGTTCAGGAGTCAGCACCCAAGGAACATGGTTGAGTCGTTACCCTACAGTCAGTTCCTACAGGTAAAAAAAATTGTGGATGACAATGATAAACTGGAGGTGAGACTTTCAGAGATGAAAGATAAATTTATTGCTAGGGGTTATCCCAAAGCATTGGTACAACGTCATTTAAATACAGTTAAAGGGTTAGACAGAGTACAGTTGTGCACTAAACGAACAGTAAATACTAAAGCAGAAAGGGTACCTTTTGTATCTACATACAATAGACAGAGTAGATGTATATCAAAAGTCATTTCCAAATATTGGCCGCTCCTACGAAACTGTTATAAAGATGTTCCATCTTTTACACAACCACCGTTGTTTTCATATAGGAGAGCAGTAAATTTAAGGGATATGTTGGTTAAGAGTGATGTGAGTAGGAGCCAACCTAAGATGTTGCGGCAAGGCTGTTTTCCGTGTATAAGTTGTGATAGTTGCCAACAGTTGATTAAAGGTGAATTCTTTGAACATCCCATATCTAAACAGCGTAGTAGAGGACCATAAGCTCCGACAACCATATTATGTCAGGGCAAAAGATGCCAGTCTTTCAGGTATGTATAAAGAATGTAACTAAAGCTAATGTAGACTGACCAATACTATAGATAGCCGAACATAACACACCCTAGGTCTCCAATAGATGGTGCAAATTAACCACAAAACCATGGAAAAAAGCACCCATCTCAGAGTGGCTATAGGAGCATCAGGGATGCATATAATGTACCCCAGTACCTCAACTAGAGTCACAACATGGCAAGACCCCCGTGGTTCTGAATAGCTTCACATAAATTAGTATGGTCCAATTTAAAAAAAACAAAACAATATTATGACCAAGCATCATAGAATTGTTGAATCATAATAGTCACATAGTCCCTTATTCATAAAGCTGACTAATGGAGTCTTTTGCCCTGACATAATATGGTTGTCGGAGCTTTTGGTCCTCTACTGCGCATGCGCGGATTGCGCTGTTGTCCCGAGTGGAGAGATTGGCTGACAGTGGTGTTTGTCATAAGCTTAACGATTGGTCCGTCTTGATCATGTGATGTTCTGAGTCGGCGCAGTGTCTTTTACTGGACGCCGAGATGATACACGATCTAGAGTGGGGTAAGCTTATGTCTGCAGCTGTATGTGATTATTTATCAACACACTGTTAACTTTGTAATTGTCTTTATTGATTTGTATATTACAGTGGGACTGATGTTCATTGTGTGTTTATGATTAGTACACAATTGCACTTTACCTTGTCACTTTCTTACACTGATTGATGTATTATCTTTCATATATTTCTGTAATTTATCTGTAATCACTTTTTAATCATGTAATCATATGTCTTAATTATGTATATGCACATTTGTATATAAGGCTATGCTTAACCTGAACACACTTGCTTGAGAATGACTCCATGGAGGAGTTGAAACGTTGCTTGTATGGACTTAGGTGATTAAATCACTTTTTTTCATCCAGTACTCAAGTAGCAACCTTTAAATTTGAGTTTTGCGATATTGCCCAATGCGGATCACTAACTGATGATAGCCCATCTGAACCGACACAGAGTACACAAATATCTACTGATTACTTGTGCCAAATGGGTACACAATACATATGTGTGACAGATGACTATTGGGGTACAAAGTGTGAATCCTGGGGGGCAGTAGGATGGAACACTGGAAACGACTGGGGATATAGACCTGAAACTGCACTGGGAAAGAAAGACAAAAATGGTAGAGCTTTACTTGCTAGAATGACTTTGTTCAAAACACCCTGTGTAGATGGTAACGGAACCCAATTGGTTTTAACTATAGACAATCCCAGTCCAACAGATGCACGGGTTTATGTCCTGGGTACTTATGGTGGTGGTGAGGGAAGTTACCTCACTCAATTCAACATTAATGACATGGTAGACTCCCCAGAATGGAGAGAACTAGAGACCCAGATCACCAGAACCAGTGCCACGGGAAGAAGCAGTGAAAGGAGGAGTTTGCAGGATGATCCATGTCGTGTGTTGTACGTACATACCTAACAATACAGGACCAAACGGGATGGTGACCTTAGCCTTTAAATATTTGGATGATCTTTCTCAGAAGATGAAAAGGAACTCGGGAATTAAAGACCCATGGGATCAGTATTTTCCCTGGATGAGTGGATGGCAGAAATGGTTAGCCCAAGCAGAAATGGTATTGGGTGTAGTGTTCTTAGTCCTGATACTGGTAGTGATGTGTGTCATTCCTTGCATCAGGAAACTGTTGTCTAAAGGGATAGATCAAGTGGTACATGTGCTCGCTTACTTGGAGGAGGAGGGTTCACCATGCATGTAAGAGAATTCCATAACCAGTGTTCCCCCAATGAGAACAATAGTTCACACGGAGAGCTACGAATTGACCAACAGGCCATAAAATCACACCCACAAGGGGGGATTGTGAGAGCAAGGTGTGAGGCTTTTTCAGGGGTGACCATTCTTAGTTTCCTAGACCCTAGAACTTCTGTCAGCTCTTATCCCTCCTGCCTTAGGACAGGTCTTCGCGTTTAGTAGCCAGCAGCTGTCGGGGGCCGGGGATAGCTCGATAACTCTTGACCAACACCCTCAGGCAGGGACCAAATTAGCTAGTTTAAAAGTCATAGGGACGGTTAGGGACCCCTCTCCCCATCCTTACCTAGTGACAGGGGAAGCGGATCGAACATATTTTAATGTTTTAGGGGGGACTGTCAAGTTGATGATTTAGAGAAAGAAGAAAAAAACATTAAATCAGTTCTATCATCATATCTTTAACATTGAGTTAGTATTGAGTTCTAATTGCTTTCTGTCTGCCGTTATTTCAGATATCTTCAACACAGCTTTCCTTGAGACGGATGCAGTGCCTGATGCTAACAGCAAAGAAAGTCAAGGACTTCCTCCTCCCCCCAGATGATACAGAGCATTTGGGAATGTGTCATATCAGCTAATGCTTCATACGTACATGCAAATTTATAACTTGTCTCTTAGCGACCGCCAATTAACCAATCATGTAGTGATAAAATAGTCATGTGATTAAAAAGTTCTATTGGAATGTAATTTACTGTGATTAAACTTCAGATTTCATGTCCGAAATGGAAGGTGTCGGTCATACTTCTCGAGCTCTGGCTGCCGGCAGCAATAATAATAATATAATTCGGAGGAGGCATTTAATTGGATAAGGAGTGGAACAAAGATAGATTCCACACCTGATTTAATCATCTTGACACTACCACTTCCTGCCCCAGACAGGAAGTAATAGAAACACCGTCTTTGAGCATTTCTCTGCATTGCTTATACAATGCAGAAGGTTGTACTGATGATCGTCCCCGCTAGTGGCCAAGTACCTTAGGGGGACTTAAAAGGGTTTTCTCATCACAGGCTTTCGCAGACTTGAGCTGTTTCTGTCTCTTACAGCTTCAAATCCAATAAAAAGTCAATTTCAGCCTACAAAAAATGCACCCTCACTTAGGTTCATAGTTGGGAGAACAAAAAAATTTTTGCCACAAAAAGTGCCGATAATTTAAGAAATAGATTGAATTTTTTTACGGTACTAAAACATAACGAAAACCTTACATATTTGGTATTGCTGGAATCGTATCAACCTAAAGAATACAAAAAACATACCAGATAACACCCGCAAACAGGGCACAAGTACATACATTTTTTTCACATTTTGTATATCTTGGATAAATGCCAACACATGCCTTTTTAGATGGAAAAATAAAAAAAAAGTTGGTTCCTGGAAGGTGGGGAGGAAATCAACAAAGAGCCATATTATTATGACTGTCTGTCAGGAAGGGGTTAAATAGTGCTAGAGAATGGGTTAAGAAATAGAATACAGCAGAATCCACTTATTATAGACAGTGACCCCCAGGACAGGATCCACCTGGTTAGCAACTCCTGGAGTGGAAAAAGAGAGGGGGGAAAGGGACACATAATAATAAAAAAAAAAAAAAAAAAAAAGAGGGTAACACGGTACTCCCCGCTCTTCCTATCTATGGAGTCACTTTCTGCGAATCTCGTCGGCGGACACCCTTGGCATTTATGGTTGTTCATGACGACATATATTGAACGCAGCACCCCAGTTAAGTGTTTATACTGGCCTGTACTTAGAAGATTCCTATTACTGTAACTTGGCTCATGTTAGAGTTTTGCTTATGTTTAATTTTGGTTCTCCACTGATGTCTTATGCTATTGTTCTTCGACACATGTACATTGAATTTATGAATCTGTACAATGTAATACCCATGTCAAACGCTATTGTTAAATACTGTCAGCTTTTTCTTCAATAAAAACATATCTTGCTGGAAAAAAAGAAATAGAATACAGCAAAAAATCCTTGGAAAAAAGGATTCAAGTAGTGCATTTTCCATACATACATACATTTATCATATGTTCTATCTAGTGTTAATTAATAAGGTAATACAATGCATGAGCTACCACTTTGTAGCCTAATTGCTTGTATACTATGCAATAATAGTCAAGGATCTCCGGCTACACATTGCCTCTCACAGGGTGTAATAGGTATTGTAAGTTGGCAGGCTTGGGTGCTTTAGGTCCCCGGCTGACAACTGGTTGGCACCCAGAGACCCCATTGGTGGCAATAGCCCAAGTGACAAAGGAGATTAAATGACTGTGATCTGAGCTTTCTCCGGTCATGGCCATCGAAGGCAGGTGCTGGCTGTAACTAGTAGCTGCCACCAGACATGTATTGATGCAATCTATACATTTTTATTCACTTTATGACATACATTTATGTCAATTGTTGGAAAGGAGTAAAAAAAAAAAAAACGTTTGCGCAGTCAGTTTTCCATTTTAAGAAAGAATACAGATTTTGTGAGAAGGGGTACAGCTAAGGGGAGTGGAGGAGGTGGCACATTTTGCCCGGCAGCAATCAGATAATAATGTGGAAGGGCGTGGGTCTCTGGAAGTAATGACTTCCTCCATATTTTGTAAGAGTTTAAACTGCCAGAGGCTATGTCTGTCTGTTGGAACTTGATACAAGCAGAAAGTCTGTCAGGAAAGACCTGAGAGGGTAAGAGAGTGTAGAGAGTGGCTAAGACAGGATCTCTTCTGCACACTGCTCTCACTCCATTGCTGGAAGAGAGGTACTGCATATCTATGTGTGTAATGTGTATATATGTGTGCATGTATGTATGTGTATACAGTTTATAGTGTAATGTGTATGTATGTGTATACAGTGTGTGTATGTGTGTAAAGTGTATGCATGTGTGTATTGTTTGTGTATGTGTGCAATGTGTATGTATGTGTGTAATGTGTATCCATGTGTGTATGTATGTGTGTAAAGTGTATGTATGTGTATACACTGTATGGAGTGTCAAGTTAGCTGAGCAGATAAATGCACTTCATCACTTCAGTTTTGCATCCTGGCGTAATTTGCCACAAATTGATTAAAGCTTTGTAAAAAAAAAAAACTTTGTCCATAAGTTGCAAATTGAGCCAGTGGAGAAAAAAGACTTATACCAGAAAATTACTTCAAAAATGCCTCCGATATCATAATAAATAAGGGTCTGTATATTTGTGATTGTGTATTTACCCACTAGAGGTCGCTGTCAGACAACTGGAAAACTACCTTCATGAATGGATTTAGCGAGGGCTACTATAATTTTTTTATATGTCTTGTTTCTGCATTAATTTACAAATATGCACATTTACAATTACACAGTATGTGAAACCAGAAGTTTACATACATTATATAAACAGACACATATGCATGTTTTTCTCACTTTCTGACATGAATTCAGAATAAACCTTACCTGTTTTAGGTCAGTTGGGATTACCAAAATTATTGATATGTGGCAAATTACTTTCTGCAAAGCCAAAAGTTTACATACACTAGGATTACTATGCCTTTAAACAATTTGGGACAGCCCATATGATGATGTCATGTCTTGGAAGCCTTTGATTTTTGGTTTATTGAACATCTAAGTTAATTAGAGACACATCTGTGGATGCATTTTAATGCACACCAGAAACACACTGCTGCTGTGTGTAACATCATGGGAAAGTCTAAAGAATTCATCCAAGATATCAGGAAGAGAATTGTGAAGTTGCATAATTCTGGATCTTCCTTGGGTGCAATTTCCAGATACGTGAAGGTGCCTTGTTCATCTGTACGAAAAATAATATGCAAGTACAAACAAGATGGGAATGTCCAGGAATCATACCGCTCAGGAAGGAGACGGATTCTGTATCTCAGAGATGTACATACTTTGGTCTGACATGTGCATATCAACCAAAAAAAAAAAAGACCTTGTGAAGATGCTGGTGGAAGCTGGTAAGATTGTGTCATTATCCACAGTAAAACGAGTACTGTATCAACATGGGCTGAAATGTCAGTTTGCCAGGAAGAAGCCATTACTCCAAAAGAAACATAAAAGCCAGATTAATGTTTGCAAATGCACACAGGAACAAAGACCTACATTTTTGGATACATGTCCTGTGGTCTGACAAAACTAAAATAAAATTTTTTGGACATAATGACCATCATGTTTGGCGGAGAAGGAGAAAAGCTTGGAAGCCTTAGAACACCATCCCAACTGTGAAACATGGGTGTGGCAGCATCATGTTGTGTGGTTGTTTTTCTGCAGTAGGAACTGTAGTAATAAAAATGCCTTAAAAATTCTCTCTCTCTCTCTCTCATTATTCTCGAATTTGGCAAATACAAATAATGTTGGTAATCCTAATTGACCTTAAACAGGTAAGGTTTATTCTGATTTCATGTCAGATAGTGAGAAAAACTTGCAGATTTGTCTTTTAATATGGTGTATGTAAACTTCTGGTTTCAACTGTATAAAAAATTATGTTCATTTAAGAGAAACCTCAGTTTATTACCTTATGTTGCAAGAAATGTATGACTTCATTAGCCATATTTGATGAATCTGTCACATACTGTACATATACATACACAGGTGGACAAATTTGATGATACAGTTCTGTTCTAAACAAAAACACAATAGTCACTGAAATAACTTGAAACTGAAAAAGTAATTACAAATTTAAATTTACTGAAAATCAACAAATGAAAACCAGACATTGCATATGAATTGTGGTTCAACTGAAACTTGAAAAAAAATAAATAAAACTGTCACGACCTGGACAAAAATGATGGCACCCATAACTTAATATTTTGTTCTCTAAAAAGAGAAGAGAAGACAAGAGCACATTCTTGGTGCAGTATACCCAATACACTGTGTGAATAAATTAAATGTGTTACTGCTCACCTTATAGTGTTGTACGGCAGTTACACAACACACTTTAGCATTTAGTAACAATATATTGTAGACGGTATCAGCTGTCAGCAGCTTCCACTGTAATCCTTTGCATCATGAGGGATATGTAGGTAGTAAACAGAGAAGCTAGTACAGAAAGAATCTATAAAATATGTGGACTATAGGTGCTCTATACTGTAAAATAATATATTACTGAGACACACTATTTATGAGTATAGAACTCTGGTGTCCTCTATGTTAAAATATTAAGAATGTTGGTAAAATGATACGTGTTCTAGCATGCTTCATCAGGTATAAGGTATATCAATTATAAGTTATCGGACATACTTATGGCGACATGTCCGAAAATTGGTGGCACCGCGGCTGTTTTTAGGCACATTAAATCAGTGTAAAGTGTGCCAGAAAGTATGATCCTCTCAAAAATGTGGCATCAGGTATAACATGCATAGTAAACATAACGCACCTAAAGAGGCGCATTGTGCGAATCGTGGCACATAGCGTATAATTGGTAGTGTATGTAATGCGCCTATCGAGATTTCATTATACCCTGCACCAGATTCAAGACACCTTGCACCAAATGCAGCAAAGCAGACCCAAAACATAACCAAGCGTCCTCCGTATTTCACAGTAGGTAAAATGCTCTTTTCTTTCTATACTTCATTTCAGTGAACATAGAGCTGAAGAGACTTGCTAAAAAGTTCCAGTTTTGTGTTAGCTCTCCAACAGACATTCTCCCAGAAGCTTTGTGACTTGTCAATATGTATTTTGACAAATTCCAGTCTTGTTTTTTATGATTTTCTTTCAACGGTGGTTTCCTCCGTGGTCATCTTCTATTAAGTTGTTCTGGATTCTTTGGTTATCATTCGTGTTATCCGCCGATAAACTTCTGAATTATATATGCATCTACAGTATAGTTACAGGAATATCAAGCTGTTTTGGATATGATCTTGTAGCCTGTACCTTTAACATGTTTCTCTATAATTTTTTTCTAATTTCCTGAGAAAACTCACTCATTAGCCTACTATGGTCCATATATGCAGACAAATAGAAATATCCAGCGTAACACCTCTGTGTGGTTAAAAAATATTCCAGAGCTTTATTTTATCTAAAAATGTAAAAGTTCAAAATAGAAATCCACAATGGAATCATAACATGGCCATGTTTGAACTTTTAAACTTTTTGATGAAATAAAGCTCTGGAATATTTTTAACCATACAGGGGTGTTACGCTGGATATTTCTATTTGTCTGCATATATTGGCTTGAGAAAGTGCCTTCCGCCTTATCCGGGCATTTACCTGCTGTTCTACCGACCAGGTGAGCTGACTTGTTTTTCAATTATTGTTTCTATACTTTGGTCCATGTTCACACCATGATAGCAAACAGTGACTACTTTTCACCTTTTAAATAGGCAGTGTATTGAAGATAAATACACCTGTGATGCTTGTTACAGGACACACATTAGCTTAACATGTATACAGTATATGGTCAAATTATTTTCAATCTTGTCATGGAGTATCATCAATTTTGTCCAAGCCAGTTTAATTATTTTTTTTTATTTGATGGTTGAACCACAATTTAAACACAATGGGTGACATGTATGATCGGGATTTGCGTCTGTTTTCTGGCGAAAACTGCGGCTCACCGATCCGAATCCCCTGTCGGACGCAGTGATGCGATGTTAGGTGCAAGCTTCGCCACTTTCAGATGCGCCTAACATGAAGGGGCGTGCAATCGGCGCGGTGTGGGCATGCCGGGGCGGGACGCGGCACTTTCGAATACTCCGAGGCATGCATGATCACGGGTCGGAAAAGTGAGGCGCATTGCAGCTCCGACAGGCAGACCTGTCGGAACAATCAAATGAAAAGGCGGGACAGTTCAAAATACAGTAAAAAAGGCAGAAAAGAGCTGATTGGTTGAGTCCAGGCGGCAGATATGAATCCACCAATCATATGTAGTGCGTCTATTTTGAGTGGAGCAAGAAGGGCGCGATAGAAGGGCGCCCTAAAAGTTATTACTGTCTATGGGAAATATTCTAGTACTGTGATTGATCGGGTGAGCTACTTATCTCATAGAGTTCTATGGGGAAAAGAAATGCAGAGCGAGCTCTGTTTGTGATTGGCTAAGTTAGAAGAGGCGCGGTTATTTGGGCCAATGGAAGAGCGAGCGACGCTCTTATGGGTTTTCTAATGCAATCTATAATAAAACTGTACATGCCCGAAATCAAATGATAAGACTCATGAAGTTGTACCGACCAATGAGAAGAGCTTACAGAGTTTGAATTACTGTGTTTCCCGGCAATTCTCTATATCCCAATTCCCGATGTTGCGCCGGTCCCGGCGACAAATGCGTTGTTAGTGATTTTATTTATGTATGTTTATTGAAGGTTTTAGCTCTTTTACAGAGAATGTTTTACACTTAATAAAAACTATTTATTTACTAATACTCCATGCCGCACGGCGCTGAGATTTCATTGCCCCCATCTCTCCATAGACTACAATGGACAAAGTAGCTCGCGCTCTGATTGGCTGGGATAGCCAAGCCCCCGCTAGTTCAACCAATCAGCTCTTTTCTGCCTTTTTTACTGTATTTTGAACTGTCCCGCCTTTTCATTTGATTGGTCAATACTATTCCATAGGTTATAATGGGTCACTGTCACTCCTATTCTGAGTGGCTGGTTTATGCCGACCAATGAGAAGCGCTTACAGATTTTGAATTACTGTATTTCCCGGCAATTTTCTATATCCAAATCCCTGATGTTGCGCCGTTATTGATTTTTTGTTAATGATTTTATTTATGTATTTTTTTAGAAGGTTTGAGCTCTTTTTCTTATAATGTTTTACACCTAATAAAAACGATTTTTTGGATTCATACTCCATGCCTCACGGAGCTGAGATTTATTTCTTGAGCGATCTTATATATTTTCACTTTAATTTTTAATGATCCACTTTTTCACTACATTTAATCGCTTTTAGACAGCTTTGATTTTTCACTTTATTCATTCATTCATTTGAAAGACAACTCTTTTTGCTATTCACTGACATGTTTAATGATTTTTCGCTCATTTCCAGCCTGTCTCGACTCTGAATACGTTAGGCACAGTCCTTCTGCGCCTAAGTCCCGCACTGCGCCTCACACTTTTTCGAGGTGCAGGGGGACTTTACACCTGATGTATGAGCACAGCTCGGGCGCCCACATACATGAGGCGCAGCTTTCACTTTAAATCGGGCGAAAATGTGCGCTCCGATTCCTCGAGCTTCATACATGTCGCCCAATGTCTGATTTTAATTAGTTGATTTTCAGCAAATTTAAATTTATTATTACTTCTGCAGTTTGAATTTATCTCGGTGACCATTGTGTGTTTTTCTGTCTTTAACGGAAGGGTACTAACAATTTTGTCCACGTGTGTTCATCACTGCACTTAAAAGGGTGTTTCCATCTCAAACATTAATGAAATATCTATATTTGGGCCAACTCTGATCGGCTGTTCTCGTACCTCCAATAGAAAATAATGGAGAGTATTTCACAGAACAGAGACTATTTGGCGCTTGTTCCTCTGGTAGGTGAGGATCACAGAGGTGGAATCCGCACTTAGTACACTTTGAAGACATTTCCTGTCAATATGCCATCAATGTGTGAGACGGGGTCACCTCTAAGTTTTACACACTGACTAAAGAAGCATTTGCAGCACATTTTATGTCAGGGTCTATGGGGACAAGAAATAAATCCTCTCTTTTATTTGTTAAAAAAGAGAGATAAATTAGTTCCCATTTGGCCTTCATCAGTGGTATAAGTATGGCTACCTTGAAACCGTTATCCTGGTGGAGCCTGCAGTAGGTCTGAGATGGATCCTCAAAAGAAGTTCATTCTTCAAAACGTCAAACGGGTGTGTGGACGGCCCGAGACTCCAGCTGCTTCTCTGTACCTTTTTTAAGGATTTGTGGACTTTATGGACTTGTTCATCTACTACTGATGAGTATTCTCCATTATTTCTATTTTATCAGGACTTGGATTCCGGTCTAAAGAATTTATATATAGTTAATTAAATGTTATATTTATATATAGTTTTGTCTATCACCTTCTTCATGCCTCAAAAGTCTACACATCAAATGTAGTCAGTTTTTTACACAATTGGTCTATTTCCCAATCTTATACTTTTTAGGTGCTGTGTACTCTCATGAAGTCTTTCAGAAAAATTTAAAAAACTTTTTAGAAAAAATTACCAATGAATACCATTCTTTAAATGTAAGAGCTACCTAAGAATTGAAGGGGGTTGGGAGGTACAACAGCACTGAAAACTTGTAGTCTAAAGGCCATATCTTTATTGGTCACTCTGAAAAACTGCTTGATTAAAGCAGAGGCCCTTTCTGTCAAGGAAGCAAAGACTACTGTATGGCTTAAAGGGGTTATCTCACTACAAGGATTGTTTTTTATGTTAAAGATCTTGCAAAAACAAGTAACTTTGCAATATATGTCCATTAGCAGTGGCCTATCTATTCCTAGATATCCCCTCTTGTATGGGCTGCATCAGCTCCTCAGGTCGCTATAGCTACAGACCTGTTTGATCTCTCCTGATATGCTGCCAGCACTAATTGCTACAGTTACAGACCTGGCTTCTACTGCAGCCTAGTAGAAGCCAGTAAACACGCAACTGAATTCAAAGTGAAACCAAGAAAACAGGACTGAAGTGAGATGAATCAATGTAGTGAGACAACCCATTTAAAGGGGTTTTGCTACAAAATAAAATCCCCTGCACTTGTTGCTCATGGCTAGCTGTGAGTGCACCGTGCCTGCTAATGAGGAGAGTGGTGCTTGCGGCTGTCCTCTACTTTCGCTTCTATAGGAGATCACAAATATACTGTGTGTGCTATATTCAGGAGCTCCCACAGAAGCGAATGGAGTAGACAGTCAAATGCGCTGCCCTCCTCATTCACAGTTCTATTTATATCTAGACTGTTATTAGCTCCTGCTCATTCTTGTACTTGAACCAAAAAGAAAGATGATATCTGGGGATCTACGGAAAGAAGATGTGATGATAGTAAGAAAGCTTGGATCTAATTTAAAGAAGGGTTTTTCCACCAAAACCCTCAGGAAAGGATCCTGGACAAATACAGCCTGTAACTCACTGGTCCTGCAAGCAGGAGTAATATCCACTAGGAATTTAGAGCCTTTTGTATGAAAACTGTCTGGCAGTAAGATTGGCTTTGTTGCCCATAGCAACTAATCAGAGCTCCCCTTTCATTTCGCATAGAGAGCTGGAAAAATAATAGCTAAGCCCTGATTGGTTGCCAAGGGCAACAAAGACAGTCTTACTGCTAGATCATTGTCATACATAAGGCTCTATATGGTTTTTATATTTAGAAGTTAGAATGGAGTCTAAGGGAATGTTCACATGACTGCAGAAGAGAAACTGCATCCAAACTGCATCGAAAAAACGTATCCAAAATCGCAGCTGCAGATGCGTTCTTGGATGCGTTTATTGGATCCGTTTTTCAATATATATATACACAGGTTGTAGTTTGAAAAGGTAGACTCCTTAGTGTAATATACTTTACCCTTACATATGTATGTAAGGGTATGTAATATACTAATCGGCCCCTAGAGGTCTCATTTGATCTAGACCAGTGTTTCTCAACTCCAGTCCTCAAGACCCACCAACAGGTCAAGTTTTCAGGCTTTCCTCAGCATTGCACACTTGATGTAATTATTGTCAGTGCATTTTGTGGGAGATCCTGAAAACATGACCTGTTGGTGGGAGTTGAGAAACACTGATCTAGAAGAACTGTTTGAACTCTAGTAATCTAATGACCTACATTTTCTCTTAGAGTGGAAAGTGGTTAAGTAGTAGTGTAGGAGGAAGCCCAATAGAGGTCGCTATAACAGCATTTTATATGTGTTGCAGAGGAAGCCTAATAGACGGCGCCATAACAGCATTTTACATGTTTAGTCTTATAAATCACTTTTTATATCTATTGAATGATATAAAAGCAGTTTTAATATAGAATGGGTGTTTATAGAAATTATATGTTTTTAAAAATACATTTATAAATGATTTAGATAGTTTATTATAGAATGTTGAGTAGTTTTAGTATTCTACTGAAACCACTCAACATTCTATAATAAACTATCTAAAACATTAATGCATTTATTATTAAAAACGTCTATCATTTCTATAAACACCCATTCTATACTAAAAAACTGCTTTTATATCATTCAATACATATAAAAAGTGATTTATAAGATTAAACACATGTAAAATGCTGTTATAGCTCCCTCTATTGGGCTTCCTCTGATACACATGTAAAATGCTGTTAGCTCCCCCTAGTGGGCTTCCTGGGCTTCCTAACGTAGGTCATTAAATTACTAAAGTTCAAACAGTTCTTCTATATCAAATGAGACCTCTAGGGGCTGTTTTGGTGTCTTACACTTCAAATTTTAATCCAATGCGTTTTTCGGATGCGCTTTTCATATGAAAAGCACATCCAAAATGTACCCAAAAGTATGTTGCGCTTTTGGATCCGTTTTTCGGGCTCCAAAAATGCACTCCATTGTTTCTAATGGGGATTTCACTTGCGTAAAACGCAAGTAGAATTGACATGTCAATTCTTAAAACGGATCCGAAAAGACGCAAGTAAACACGTAGCAGCGATCACTCGTCTGAACGGAGATGTGTGTTTTACATTGTAACCAATGTAAATCACACTGCACATTATGAGATACGTTTTTTGGATCCGAAAAACGGATCTAAAAAACGTCGTGTGAACATCCCCTTAGGTTTAAAACTCAAATTCAATAGTACTAATTTGAGATTCCACATTGCAATTAAGGATTTTTGCCATCTCATTACATCTGGGGCTAGATGAGAACTGAAAGATGGCTGCACTTGCATATCTCTCCCAGTTCCCAATTTCTATGGGAATTCTGTATGCAACTGTGCAGGAGTACTTGGCTGTATTTAGGAATGGGGAGAGCTGTACAGCAATTGCCCCATTCCCAGTGGGTGGCTCGTAGCAGTTTATGAGCTGGCACCAAATACAGAAGTAATTTATCTGCTTTCAGAGACCTGGAAACTATTTTCTACAGGTTCCTTCCTTTAGACTAAGATTAACTCACTGGATTACATTGGACCAGCATTAGATCCATTCCTTTAATAAAAGGAAATTGGGGTGTGTTTATTTAAATAAAAATGTTGGTGTTGTGCCATTCGGTTTCTTTAATCATTTCATTCCGTTATTAGTAGCAGCACTGACAGACGCTTTGCCATCCTGATAGTATCAGACTGCAATTGTTGGATTTACCTTGACTGGTTATAAAAATTAGGGGAACTCTATGTGTTTTTTTAACACATTTAATTTATTTTTGATCACATTGATGCCTATAGTTAGATTTTAAATAAATAAATGGTCCCTCCTTTTTATAACCAGCCAAGGTAACACCAACAGCTGCAGCTTGCAACTCTCAAAATGGGAAGGTCCACTATAAAAATGCCAGTCCACAGCCACCTCAAGAACAGATCACCACATACGTGGTCCACTTCTGATAGCAACTCAGCTCTTCCCAGTACTCCTCCTGCGTTGGGTACTGGAATATTAGTGATAGGGGGTTAGTGTTCACTTTGGGGTGGCAAAAAACACAGCTGGCCGTGGCTAGTGACGGAAAGGCACCTGTCTGACATCTCCATTACTGACTCCAGAATTAAATGAGAAAAAAAAACAGAAACACACAGACTTTTTTATTTACATAAATATTCCACAACTACAACCCTCTTTTAACATTTAATTATTGAAATAGATCCAATGCTGTTCCACGTAGTTCAACTAATCCATCATAGTCCAAAAGGGAAATCTGTAAATGAACAGAAACAATATGTACAGACAAATTACATAGTCTATCCTGCAGGCAGAAAAGCTGACCCATCCTCCACCCCTGGCACCCAACTTTCCAAGATAGGAAACCTGGGTACCACCTGTGGGCGAAGGGACGCCACCCAGCTTTTCTGGATATATGCTGGATCAACTATCCAGTGTGAAGAAAAAAAATGGGCGACAACATCCCCTAAAGGGATCATTGTCCAGCTTTCCTGGACACTGGAAATGCCATCCAGGAAAGTTGGGTTATGCTCATCCTAAATGAGTGACATCCAGCTTTATTAGACACTGGAAAGGCTATCCCTGAAAGTTGAGTTATGCTTATCCCCCACAGGTGGTACTCAACCTTTCCAGTGTCCAAAAAAGTTATCAATGAAAGTTGGGTGATGCTCATCCACCACGGGTGCCAGCCAGCTTTCCATAATAGGAGAAAATTAGGTGCCACTTGTTGGGGATGGATTATCACCTAGCTTTCCAGGACACTAGAGAGGTTATCCAGTGTGCAGAAAAACTGGGTGATACTCATCCCCACAGGTGGCACCCAGTTTTTCATGATATTAAAACTATATGGTACCCATGGAGGATGCAGTGACACTCAGCTTTCCTGGACACCGGAAAGCTGGGTGACATAACATCAGCAAGGAAGGGGGTTAAGCTATTTTACTTACCTCTCCTTTCAGATGATACACACATGGTAAAATGGCAAGCATGCTCCACAGTTAAACTATTTGGTATTGCTTTGGGGATGGTCCCCTCCTGTCAGTGGCACTGGAGCAGTGTTTAAAAATGCTACCTTAGCACCACTCCTATTTTAAAGAGCCTACAATCAGCCAAGAGGCTGCGAGAGATTTGCTAAGACTATGTTCACATGGCTTAACTGCGGGACGTAATTACGTCCCGCAATTACGCCGTGTGGCCGTGGGTGGGGCGGGAGCGGGGGAAGGAGCAGGGGGCCGGCGCTTCGCCGGCCCGTAGACAATCATTACCAGCGGCGCGTATACGCCGCTGGTAATTCACATGTCACTTATCTCCCCGCCCGGCGGATTCGCCGAGCAGGGAGAGGAGACGTAATCCATAGTTCTCTATGAGAACTGTGGATTACCGTAATGACTGGGCCGTTTTCAGCCCGTAATTTGCGCACTTAGGCGCGTAATTACGGACAGAAATACGGCCCATATTAAGCCGTGTGAACATATCCTAACACTTCCAGGAGTCAGAGAGAGTTGTCAATTATGATCTTGCCCTTCTTGCAGAAGTTCAAGGAGAAATGGGTTTGGAGTTTCCAGATGGACTATATTCTCTGTAATAGGATGTTCCTTTTTAATTGCAATTTGGAACAAGTTTTCCTGATAAATTAAAAAAGTCTAAATAAGTTTATTGGAAAGTCCTTTGTTTAGAAGAATTGATTTCCTAGTTTTCATGCTGGCAGGAGTAGATTTTTTTAGATCCTGGCTGGCGATATGATTGCAAGTCTGAAGATTCAGAAAAAATTACTGCAACCTCTAGCCTTAATTTCTTTAGAAGAGAAACCATTTCTTTTCGGGCCAATATGGAACCACCATTATCAGGTGGCAGTCCTTTTTCAGAAGTTTTTGTAGATCATGGAGGGACTGCATAAGCCAGATCTAATTTAGTGTGGATTATCTTTGAGTTGATTGTAATTGTGCTTAACTGATTGCTTAGTAGAATAATGACTGAAGACCAAACAGTCAGGTGAACTCCCTGTTTAAGTTAACTGTGAACGGTATTTCTGCAACTCGCTATGTACATTTATAAATAAAATTTGTTAGAGACCAAATGGGTAACAATCATAAAACACAACTCCCCCCCAAAAAAAACACACAAAAGTGTTCAAAGCTCTTAACTAATTATATAAAAGGCACTCTGGAAAGCTTTCCACAAATTATTGACCACTGTTGAGGTCATTAGGATAAACTTGTGATCAATGTCTACAGCGTGCCTGATTTGTCCAGTGGGATTCTATGGTTTTCTGAAAGCTATGAAGGATTTTTGTTGCTACTGTATTAAATTGAGTCAGCTAAAAACTAGAACTTGCAGGAAGAAGCTGTGCCACATGCATGACATTAGCAAATGCTGTGTGATTTGGTGTGATTTGGCACATCTTGCTAGATGCAGGACAATATTTTCTTCTTCATGACACCTCTTGGTTGGCTTACTCAGAACAAAATTTTGCTGAAACATTAGGGTACACGGCTTTAATCCATTTTGACAAAATCTGAGCCAGAAGTCTTGCAATTAGCTTACTAAATATGCCCCATCTCTTGTCCCATTAGTGGTCCAAGTAGCTACTTTTCCCTTCCATTATATTTAACTGTACTCATTCCTGTTCAAATTGGATACATCATATAAACCCAGGATCTACTCTGTATAATACATGTCAGTACATGGAGAATCAATTTACATAACAGAAAGGATAGAATAATTATAAGTTACACGTTACTTCACCACCACTGAATAAACAAGATTACCTTGCAGCAGACAATCCATGCTCCATTCCTGTTTTCCTACAGACATCCCAAGCCCTCATTTCGAGCAAGTTTTCCTTGTGGGCTCTAATTTCCAAACAGATATTTTATCGCTCCTGAATAGCTAACTATAGACATAAAATAACTATTGCTTGAACAAATGACTCCCCATTGTCCAAAGCTAAATATTATTGTATTAAAAAGAGCTACAGTAAGTGCTGTTTGTTCAATAGTTTTTTGGGACGTGCATTAAACAGGATAAAAGTGAGTTATTCTAATTAATGGCATATGTTTTACCAGTTAAACAGGGGAATACATTTTAGAATCACTGAGTTTTGAGGGGAGGGTGGGGGAGATGTTGCTGCTCCTGGGGCTTAGGAGAGGTCTGCATTCTTTAAGGCATGGACTTTACCAATGAGAAACAAATAATACTGTACAACTAACTGGTTACAACTTTCTTGAAAAGCGGTTGACAGATCAACTTTGTCTTGTACCAGTTTTTAAATTTCCATTATAAATTGTCAACCAGATGGTTATCTGAATTGTCTGTTGTCCACATCATTGGGGTGATATGCCTATCCTAAAGAAAAGATTCAACACTCTTGCTATGCGACAAGATGCATCATCATTGTAAAAAATTACTTTATCACCAGACCTATTTTTGTTGATGGAATAAGAAGTGTCCAAACTTTCTATATAAAGCTGTGCATTGACTGTTAGGGCTTGTTCAAACGGCTTATTTGGACAAGGTTTTAGACGAGGTTTTCGGAGCGTTTCCTCGCCCAAAACGCTTCCAAAACGCCCCCGGTTCATTTAGTTAATTCCAATGTAAAACCTCGTTGTAGTTCACACACAACGAGGTTTTTACACACTTCTTTGGAAGCGCTGAAAAAGAAGTGTCATGTCAATTCTTGAAGCGTGTTTTAGGCGTGCTTTCGGCGTGGTTTTTGTCCTGGCTATTAAATTGTATTGGTGAAAACCTCATTCAAAACCTTGCTGAGAAACACCTCTAAAACCTCTTCTGAAGAACCATGTTTCAGGTGAGGTTTTGGGAGCGGAAATGCTCAGAAAACCTCGTCCAAAACCTTGTCCAAATAAGTCGTGTGAACAAGCCCTTACAGTAATAACTGCCAGCTCTCGATCGCTTACTTCACATGCAACCCCATATCATAAATAAGTGGAGAAATCCGATTGTTCCCTTCTTTTCATTAGAAGAGCACAAGACAAAAATCCACATCATTTCTTTGGCCAATACAGATTTGGGATTCATTACTGAAAAACCTTTCAAACCCTTTTTTCACACTCCATGACTGCTTCTCTTTAGGCCCCTGTTCAACTGCTTGCAAATGTCTGTTTGGAGCACATCTAGGGGCCGCGTGTGCAGCTTAAACAGCACTCACTGGTCAAGGCATGACCTACACAAGACCTCTAAAGGTGTGGTAGCCGATACCAAGATCGTGACATTATCTTCTATCACTGAGCCAGTTACCCACTTGCAAACATTTTTCCCTAGTCTAAGCATCCTCATTTTGCTTATCAACCTTTTATGTGGCATAGTATTAAATGATTTAGTAAAATCCAAATATATGACATCTAATAACTTACCTTGGCCTAGTCTAGAGCTAACCTCCTTATAGAAGCTGAAAAGATTAGTTTGACAGGACCAATCCTTCATAAACCTATGCTGATATGGAGTTATACTTTAATGGTCATTGAGATATTACAGTAGAACTTCTGAGAAAACCTTTAAACAATTGATGTTGAAGAAAATAATAATTTTATACACCGACAATTTTGGAAGTTTACCCACCTACAAAGAATGGAGAAGTCTGTAATTTTTATCGTAGGTAAACTTCAACTGTGAGAGACCGAATGTAAAAAAAATCCAGAAAATCACATTGCATGATTGTTAAAGGGGTTGTATCATTTCATTAAATGGTCTTCAGAATAAGGGGGACGTAAAAACAAGAAAATTCCCAATTGGATGTCATTAGCAAAATTTTTTGTTTTTCAAGTTTCCTTATCTTCTGTTTGTTTACACTGTATCTAGTCCTGGCTCCCTCCTCCCGCATTTATAGCTGAGAGCTCATTTACATTCTGTCAGGCCCCCCAGGATTCACGGGCAAACATTCCTGTCTCTCTAATACAAAAAACTCCCAAAAAACATTTTGCTTTCTTCATACATAAAAAAAATTTGAGATTTTTTTTTTCACAGTTTTTATCAAAAAATGTTTAAGCCCCCCCACGGTTACAAACTGATCTCAAGGATTGGTTGACTCTTCTTTACCCCCCAAAAGAGGGCCAAAAACGGCTTTTTCATTGGGTCCACCGACCTCCATTATCCAGAGAGAAAAATAAAAAAACACCAACCTTGTCTCTCTCACTCAGAGTAAGGGACCGGCGCATTTTCACTCCACACAGCCAGAAGAAACAGAATAACACTGCAGGGGTTTTCAATCAGGAAAAGACAATTGTGGGTTATCCCTGCCTGATCAGAGTTTAGGGGCCTAGCAATTTCTCATGCACCCCCCAGAAAAAAAAAACGCAGCAGATTCTACAAATCAGAAAACATAAATTTGTGTCTCGGGGCCTAACTCTTCTGCATAGAAGGGAGACTGTGCCGTTTATAGAAAGCTGGATTCAACTGAACAAATCTCCAGGTGAGGGAGAAAGTCATGCTCAGTCTAGATTAATGCGCCTGTGGTAGTATACACAGTGACATGGTGGATCAGAGGGGGGGGGGGAGGGAGTCTGGGAGCCAGCAAAGAACAGTGAAGGGGGGGTATGTCACCCGGGGTGGAGGGAAGAAACCCCGAAC
>JAODAL010051093.1:0-26923 GCA_025379985.1 Phyllomedusa bahiana | reverse complement strand
TGGAAACATTTGACCTCTCTGGGGGGGGACATTTACTACAGATATTGCAGTCTAATGGTTAGCTTTTGTGGCAACTTTTCCTAAGCAACAATGATGTTCTTTACCTAGCTAAGAAGTTGTCCTCTCCGCTGGCAGCAGAAATCATCCTGATGGAAATAATCATGAGATCTTCACTATGTATCATTCAGCGAAAAGAGTCTTAAACCTAGAGTACGCTGTCCGAGAAATATACAATTGCTGTAAAGGTAGAATTTGCAAGAGTTTACTTTTCCTTCTACTATGTAGCACACGGGTGTCGGACTAATTTTCATCAACGGCCACATCAACATTATGGTTGCCCTCAAAGGGGCAAATGTTGCTATAAGACTGTATAAAACGTAACTACTGTACCATCACAGGCCACATTAGATGAGGTTGCAGCCCAGATTTGACCCGCGGGCCTTGACTGTACTCCTGTGATGTAGTACTTTAGCGATAGTGGATAACTTAAAGTAAGTAAATTTTGTATGCTAGGTTAATCAAATTAAAATGCCCATTCTGTGTGCAGATCCTGGCCATAGTAGTGCCATAAGGACAAAGCCTGTATGAATGGTAAAAAGAGGGTATAGAGTTACTTAGCACAAGATCCTTCGGGTGCTGCATGTACATAGATATAATCCTTTACAAGCAGACTCGGTACATAAGGCCCATAGAACATTTTTTCTGTTGGGTTATGGGACACACTTTCAGGTGAAAATACTTCACACTTAGGCCGTGTTCACACGGCTTATTTAAGCCGTAATTGCGCGACGGATCCCGCCCGCAATACGGCTTGAATAAGGGGCGCGGGGGGGGACGACGACTGCTCGCCGGCCCCATAGACAATGCATTATTTACAGCGCGTACGCGCCGTAAATAATGTGCATGTCACTTTCTCCCCCCGCGGAGGATTCGCCGAGCGGGGAGAAGAGACGGAATCCACAGTTCTCTATGAGAACTGTGGATTACCGTAATGACAGGGACGGATTAGAGCCGCACCGAAGCACAAATCCGGTGCGCAGTACGGCTCCAATCCGCGGTGAAATAAGCCGTATGAACATGGCCTAAGGCCTCGTTCACACGGCTTATTTTGGGACTGATTTCAGTCGTATTGTGCGCCGTATTTGCGCTCCAATACGGCTGAAATCACCCCCGGGCATTACGGAAACCCAGTTCCAAGAGAACAAAGGGATTAATCCCTCTCCCCCCCCCCCTCAGCGAAATTTAACTTGAATTTTTTAAACGGCTTAAGGGCCCGTGAATAAGACTGCCCTAGGGCCGCCGAGCGCCGCCTCCCCGCCCCCGCGCAGGGAAAACCCGGGCGTAATTGCGGGGCGAAATCTGCCCCCGCAATTCCCGTCAGAAATAACCGTGGGGACTTTCCCCTAAGGGCCACAAATGAAAACGCTGGGTCTAAAATCACTTTGTTGCCATAGCCCCCAAATCAGACGCCCTCTCATTTTTCCAAAAACTATATAAATAAAAGGGGGCTCTCTAAATTTGGTTGCTATGGGCAACATAGTGATTTTTAAAGACCTTGACATTTTCCCTACATGGGGCCCCTAAATTTTTTAAAATTTTTTTTTTAAGACATTTTTTAGAACTCTGCCTGAAACAAACAAATAATGTGGCTTTTTTGGAAAAGGAGGTGATTTTCAGGGAAAAGAGGTTAGTTTTAACATGGGCGTGTGCCAAAAATTGCCCCAAACCCAAGGGCCAAAATTTTTGGGGGAAAATTTGGGCAACTGTAGTTTGCAAAATTGGAGAAAAGTATCAAAAACCTGACCAGTTTAAATTTTAAAAAAGCAAAAGCCCGTGAAGATTTGTTTGGGTGAAAGCAAAATTTTTAATCCCTGTCGAGTTTTAGCCCCTATTAAAAATTTTGTCCCCTACTTTCCCAAATCTGAAACTAGAGCATATGGAAAAAATGGGGAAATTGTGAATAATTTTAACAAAATGTAAAAGGGGACCCTACAGAAACAGTTTTTAATTAAACAGAAAATTAAAAAACACAAAACTGTACAAAAAAAGGGAAATTCCCATCGGGGAATGGGGTTTCCCAAAAAGGGTTTTCCCTGCGGCAACCGGAAAAACAAGATTTGGAAAGGGGGAAATCTCTCCATTCATTTGAAGGAATTTTTACAGCAAGAAACATTTTGCTCGATAGCTCCTCTACACTCCCATAGGAGAAAAGGGGGAAGAGATCTGTGCTTGCATAAACCCCCTTCTTTGCTCTCCACAACCACAGTAAAAAGCTAAGTAATCTTTTTTCCAGTTTTGAAATATCCATTAATTTTTTCCAAAGCTTTGGTCAAACAAATGGACCATATTTATTTTGGCCCAAACTATGCCCCTGGTTTCAAAAAGGGGAAGAAAAAACCCCTGCTAGACACTATGTATGAAAACTTTTCCTGGGTCAAAAATTTTTCTCTTTTGCCCATAGAAACCCAAATCAAGCTCCCCTTTCTTTTTCCAGAGCACTTTTATAAATGAAGGGGCGCTCTGTTTTGTTGCTAGGGGCAACAAAAAAAGTCTTAGACCTAGCCCTTTTTTTCCAAACATGGGGCCCTTTTCCCCTCTTTTAAATCAAAAAACCCAAAGGTCCCTTTAAATTCTTCTTCCCTCGCCAAAAGGTTTTGGGTGGGGGGGGAGTCAGGGGGCTCCCATACACATTCGAAAAAGGGACACCCTGCTGTAATCGGCAGGTGAAAGAAAATTTTCTTCAAAAGCGTATAGGGGAACATTATCCCCAACCCTTTCAAAAGTTTAATATTCACATTTATAAAGTTTTAAGAGCAACATTTTGTACGGGCCCTGTGCCAAAAATTTCGGGGCGCTTTTCAGCCTAAAAGGGGCGCAGCCCTTTTCCCCAAAATTTTAATTTTCAGGCGCACTCCTGGCACTTTGAAAAGCGCCGAAAACGGGGGGGGTGCGGGGGAGTGTCCACTCAATTTACAATTTACACCCCCTTAAGTATGGCAAATCCGGGCCCATTACTGATGGAACAGGGGAGCATTTTTAAAAGTATTAAACCGGGCCAAAAATTTGTCGAAAGTAGCTAGAAACACAAAATCTATGACCCCAGTAAAACAGGTAAAAAGTTTTTAGGCACTTTCCCAGCAAACCAATGTGCAAAAAAAAAAGTTGTCGAGTACCAAAATACAACTTTTTTTCCCCTAAGTGAACAGACAGAGCCTGATAAACCCAAACTAAATTTAAAATTTTTCCCTTTTGGGTTTTTTGGGGGCCATTGAAATTGTTTTTCCAGGACCTGTTAAATAATTTTGCAAAAACCAAAGATGATGACCCAAAAAAAACATTTCTTCTTTAAAACTAAAACTTCCAGGGGTTTGAAGCGGGAAGGGTTTGGGAGCCCCCGGGTTTGTCCCAAAGCCCCACCCTGGGGTATATCCCAAAGGGAAATTTGCAGCATCCCGTTTTTCTTTTAGGAAAAAGGGAATTGAGTTTGATGAGAAAGATGCCAAATTTTTCAAGGGGTTTCCCAACGGTGCAGTCCCCAATCACTGGCAGCAGGAATCAAAACCACGGGACAATTTGATGATTTAAAATTAAACCCAAAAGGGGGAAAAGGGCGTGGGAGATACATGAGGGGCCGGGAAAAAGGAATCAGGAGTTTTTTCTAAAATATGTCACACTCAATTGAAACAAAAGGGGCAAGGGGCCAAAAAAATAAGCAATTCCTAAAATTTAGCTTTTTAAATGCAAAAAAAATTTCCAACTGTACTTTCCATGTGAAACTGACTGTTTACAGGGGAATAAACCCCCAATGGCCCATAGCTTATATCCACGATATCGGGATCAAAGGCCTCTTTCTTTTGTATTTTTGGAAAACCTTTTTACAAAATCTCTTGGGGTCCAATGTTTGCTTCATTGTGACTTGAAACACAACAGTCTTCACATTTAAAAACTAAGAACAAAAGTTTTTTTGTTTTTTTTATTAAAAAAAGGAAGCTGAGGAAAAAAGGGTATTTTTGGGTTTTTGATTGGTTTTTGAGAACATTTCTTAAAAAGTGGTATTATTTCTGTTTTGGGCCCAATTTTCATTAAATTTCTCCCAAATTAAACCAAAGTTTTCAACAGATTGTCCCTTTTACAAAGAAACAGGGTGCGGTATAACTTTGGTTTTTCATCAAGTATAAATTTTTGGATTTCCCCAAAAGGCATTTTATGTCCTGCCCTTTCCCCTCTTCAGCTTTCATGCCCTTTTAAAAGGGGGGTGAAATTAGTTTGAACGGGATACAGGGACCCAGCACCTTACTCACCTTTTCCTTTTTCCCCCAGTGGCTCACTCTAGTCAAACAAAGGTATGTTTATGGGAAATCCCAAATTCCTAAATAAAAATTGGGAGTTTTTTACAAGTACTGATTTGGGTTTGCACTTTGCCTTTTATATTTGAGTCCCAGTTTCAAATTTCCCCCAGGAGGCAAACATGTAGATTTTAATTTTTCTTTTACAATGTACTTATTTAAAATTTTAGGGTTTTTTCCCTTGGGGGGGGGGTTGGAAAGAGGACGGAAGTGGGAAAAGGGAGCACCTGGGGTTGAAAAAAACCACTTTTAGCATTTAAAATCTGTGAAAAGTAAAACAAAGGGGAAAAGACTGACAGAGCTACCTGAGAGAAGAGGTGATTTCCCCGAGAATGTGCCCCGGTAAAAAAAAAAATGAAGAGCTCTCTTTACTGGGCCTATCCCCTGGGATGAAATGTATAAATATGGAACCCGTGGGAGCAAAACATAAATGGTCTAGAATTTTTAGTAATGATGAATGGTGAAATGTTTTCTTATTTAATGTGCAAGCCTCTCACATCAATTTTACTCTATAGATTGCCATCATAAAAAACATAGAAAATATTTATATCTGATATTTCTAGAACAACCATGGGGAAAAAATCAAAAAAATAAAAAAAAAAATTTTTAGATACGGTTAGAAAAAGATACAGCTCCATCATGTCCAACCTATAACCCTTCTGTGTTGATCGAGAAAAACCCCTATGGGGTGGATGCCATTTGCTCCCTAAAAGAAAGGGAAAAAATTTTCCTTCCCTTTTTTAACTCAGAAAAAAATCCTTGGGTCAAAACCCTCTATGTCCCCCAAAACTAGGTCCCCAAAATATACACTGACACTTATATTTAATGACCGCTATATCAACGTGACCTACATAGGGTCCCTACTCATGTATTGCACTTCCATAAATAATGGCTACAAAAACGTATAAATTTCATTAATTGTTTAAGTACTTTACAAAGGGGCGTGGCCCCCGAAACGTCAAACCCGTTTTTTAAACCCCTTTTAACTGACAAGAGGGGGGAAACCGGGGAGGCTTTTTTTACAGTTTTTTGGGTATTAAAAAGACGAAAAAAAGACCCAAAATTTTTTTCAAAAAACCCCCTGGGGTGGGGGGGGGGGCCGGGGGGTCTAATCAAAGGGGGGGGCCTAGATAAAAGCTTTAAATTTCCGGGGGGGGAAAAAAAAAAGGGGGGGGGGGGTTAAAAATTTTGGGGGGGGGAAATTACCCCCCCCGGGGGGGGGTTTTGCTTTACGGGGGGTTTTTCCCCCCCTATGGACTTTTTAAATAAAATTTTTAAAGGGGCAATAAAAAGTGTTTGTGATTAAGTAAAAAAAAAAGAAACTACAGATGTTTTTTGTGACCATTATTTATGGATGTGCAAAATCTAGTCCTCACAACATGTAATATTGTATTTTTGATTAAAGACATCTAAGCCATTCTTGTATTCAGGTAGTGGAATGAACCATCGCTATGAGTAAGGGCAAGTTATCTGCCAGAAACACGTAAGCGGTAGTTTTGTCAGTGTGTCTCTTACATTCATCATCACGTCAGATGCTCTCTATCATTTGAGAGTTTGCTTTTAATTCTAATTCTAAATAAATGTTGATAATTTTTATATATTAATACCCTTGTGTGCTGGAATTACTTTTTTTTTTGCTTAGTGCAATGAATCAAGCATCACAGTTATCTGTTAGGGAGTTTCATAATCTCACTGCTCTTACAGTAAAGAATCCCTGTCTACTATGATGATGAGACCTAAAGGATATCCCCTTGTCATGGTTACAGGTATAGGTAAAAAAGATCATGAGAGATCCCCGTACTGTACATGGTAATTAAATCTTCTTTTTTTTTCAAACTGAGGTTTGATAGCCCGTCTTACTAAATAGATACATAAATAAAATTTAGTTAAAAAATTTACTTACTTTCAACACAGTCCAAACTCATAGATATCTTCTTCTGTCTGGCATTAATGCTGCAAACACTACTAGGCTTTGTTCACATGGCGGAAAAAAGAGGCTAAAAGCATATGTATATTTCAAGGGTTATACGTCTGTTAATTATGTGCATTTTCTATATTCTCCATGCATCTTTTATACACCTAAAAAGACTATATATAAATATATATTCGGTGTGAATTTTTCAATACAGATATTAAACATGTAAAATGCACATTTTAAGCCCTAAGAAGTCCCAAGCACTTCTGTTTTTTTGCTTGGGGAATACTGAAAAAAAACATACGTAAAAAACATGTGCACAATAATGCATTTTCCCATTGAGAACGTTGTAGCACTTATTACGCGTATTGATATCACCTGCCAAAATATGTATAAAAAAGTTGTTTACATAGTTCTAAAGTGCAGCTAAGCTGCAATTTTCCACTGTAGTTTTGCGCACATAGGGTGACATGTATGAATGGGGCTGCCCCGTTCGCTCTATTTTTAACCAGGTGCACTCCAATATCAGGTGCATTATCAGGCGCCCGCGGCACTTTGTAATGCGCCTGATATCGGGGGCATGCTGAGAGGGCCGCACTACAACCATAAGAAACTATACATTTATAGCTTCAGTATGGCAAATCCATTACTGCTGGAATAGGTAGAGCACTTTTAAAGTGCTTTACCTGAGCCAGAAGTGTCGCTTTGTAGCTAGAAAGCACTAATTCTATGACCTGCAGTAGAGCAAGTTCATAGATTCAGGAACATTCTATGCTACAAAAGTGCGCAAAAAAATGGCCAAAAATCATACATGTCGCCCATGAAATCTGCATCACATCACAATATCCAAATTCTGCAGAAAATATTGGCGCATAATCAATGTGGAAAATCGACCTGTGGTGTGGTTTTTAAGTCCACAGCATGTCACTGTATGTTGCCAATATGCTGTAGGTTTTTTGCAGATTTTCCATCATTAACTTCAATGGATATTTAAAATAAACAATAAATCCTCAATTAAATGTATTGTGGTAGTGCTGCAAATGACTATGAATCCGCTGCACAATCTACAATTGTGGATTTTTAGCACCCTGATCTTTTTTTATACTAAGCACCAAAATCAGTATCACGAAAAAATTTGCCTTTGCAGATTATCCTGCTGAAATACTGTTAATTTTATACTTGCAAATCCAGACAGAAACTCCTCAGCATTTTCTAAAAGCATTTCCTAGGTATAGCCATAGCCTTTTATATATGTAGGAACAATTGGCAGTAGAGTAGAATATTTTAAGATAACAGTGGTCTGGAATCCCCTCAAGTTACAGTGGCCTCAGGATACAATATTTTCAACATACAATGGTCTTTCCTGGGACACTGTATGTTGAGTGTGACTTCAACATACAATATCTCAGACACTAATCTAACAATTATCATAAACATTTTACTTGTAAAACCTCTGTATTAGTGAAGTGCATGCAGGGATTGGTGGTCTAGTAGCACCTCTCTGCAGTACAGTGCCAGGATGAGCGGCTCCTTTGGACGCCAGGTGAGGGACCCTTTTTCCTTTTCTGGTCCATTGTGCTTAAAGTACATGACCAAGAAAGGTCCTGTCCTCAAAGTAGAAGGTAATTTCCGCTTCCAGTAGCTCTCTATGACTGTTACATGTAAGAACTTTATCTATATTAATTATCTGCAAAGTTTTCTTTAATCTTCATTTTCCATTATGTTGGTGACATTTTGGGGCTTCTTACCAGTTTTGCATAGAATTATGGTTTTAACACGCAATGGTCGCCCCAGAATTTATTAATATTATTATTATTATTATTATTATCATTATTTTGGAGCCCCCTTGTTTCCCAGGCGATGTACTTTTCAGGCGGGTACATAAATAACATGGTCAAACAATTACAAAGTGACAATAAGTGACTAACACTGGACAGAGGGAGAGAGGTCCCTGCCGTGAGGGCTTACAATCTAAGGGAAGGGGTGAAGAGACAAAAGGTTGAGGGCAGACATGTTTGTGGGGCGGAGCAGTGCAACACGGTTAATGTGGTTATGGGCAATCCTGAAGAGGTGGGTTTTCAGGTTACATTTGAAGCTGGTAAAGAGCGGGGGAGAGTTGAGGTGTTGGGGCAGTGAGTTCCAAAGTGTGGAGGTAACAGCAGAGAATTTTGAGACGGTTATGTGAGGAGGTGATAAGAGGAGAGCAGAGGAGAAGGTCCTGTGAGGAGCGGAGTTGCGTGACGGGAGGTATTTAAGAGTTTAAAGGCAGAGATATATGAAGGGGAGAGGTTATGGAGACCCTTTGGGTAGGTCAAAGTTTCTAGCTTGAACTGGATTCGCTGGACAGTGGGTAGCCAGTGAAGGGATCGGCAGAGGGGAGAGGCAGGGGAGTAGCGAGGAGAGAGGTGAATCTGAGGGGCAGCAGAGTTAAGGCTGAGGTGGAGGGGCGCGAGGGTGCTAGGTGGGAGGCCACAGGAAGGATGGGGCAGTAGTCGAGGCGGGAGATGACGTGGCGTGGACAAGCATTTTTGTGCTTTCAGAGTTAAGAAATGAGCGGATTCGGGAAATATTTTTTTATGTGAGGTGACAGGCAGAGGTGGGGGTTTTGGATGTGCGGTTGAAGGCAGATTGGAGTCAAAGGTTACCCCAAAAGGCAGCAGACCGTGGTGCCTGGTGGAGAGAGTGTAGCCATTGACATTTGATAGAGAGATCAGGTGGAGGGATAGAGGGGGGAACGGTGGGAAGATAATAAATTCAGTTTTCCCTCCATGTTTAGTTTTAGGAGACGAGGGGAAAGAAGAAGGAGGAAATGAACGAAAGACAAGTCAGGGGATCAGGGAGAGAAGAGAGGTGACATCTAGGCCGGAGATGAAAGAGTTGGGTGTCATCAGCATACTGGTGGTATTGAAAGCCGTGTGATGCTATGAGCTGACCCAGACCAAGAGTGTAGCTAGAAAAGAGTAGTGGGCCCAGGACTGACCCCTGGGGGACACCAACAGAGAGCGTGCGAGAGGAGGAGGTGGAGCGAGAGTGAGAAACTTTGAATTCAGGAGAGGGCCAAGTCCGTGATGCCGAGGGAGGAGAGGATGTGGAGGAGAAGTGAATGGTCAACGGTGTCACAAGCAGAGGAAAGGTTTAGGAGGAGAAACACAGAGTAGTGCCATAAGGCTTTGGCAGTTGCTAGGTCGTTGGTGACTTTGGTTAGGGTGGTTTCAGTAGAGTGGTGGGGACGGAAGCCCGATTGGAGCGGGTCAAGGAGAGAGTTGGTGGAGAGATGGGAGGACAGTTGAAGATGGACGTGTTGCTCAAGGAGTTTAGAGGTGAATGGAAGCAGTGAGATGGGGCGATAGTTGGACAGTGAGGAGGGGGGCAAGAGATTGGGTTTTTTTAGGATGGGGGTGATGGTAGATGTTAAAGGAGGAAGGGAAGATGTCGAGGTTAATGATAGATTGAAGAGATGGGGAGGGCTGAGATGACAACAGCACTAAGGTCAGGGATGAGGTGGGGATGGCAGTGGGTCAAGACTTTCAGGTGGTGGTTCGATTTGGACAGTAAAGAGGAGAGCTTGTCAGGAGTGACCGGGAGAGAAGGAAGTTAGAGGGGAATAGTCATGAGCAGGTGCAGAGGTGGGCTGGGGGGACCCCGCAGGAATAGAGGTGGGCTGAGGGGACTGCAGGGTGAAGCTTTGTCTGATGAGATTTATTTTATTATGAAAGTGAGTTGCAAAATCATCTGCTGAGAGGAGAGATGGGGGAGGATGTGCTGGTGGACGCAGGAGAGAGTTGAAGGTGTTAAAAAGTTATCTGGGGTTGTGGGACAGGGAGGATATGAGAGTCGTGAAGAAGTCTTGTTTGGCTGAGGTGAGTGCAGATTTAAATGTGTGTAGTGATTCTTTATATGAGGTGAAGTCGTCGGTGGAGCGGGTTTTCTTCCAGCGGCGTTCGGCGATTCTGGAAGCTCGCCTCAGCTGTTTGGTGGAGTCTGTGTGCCAGGGTTGTCTGTTCATTTTGCGGGGTTTTGTGTGTGAGAGGGTCGACAGCATCAAGAGTGGAGGGGATTGTGTTTGTTGAGAATGTTTGGGGGCTGCGTCCTGGATCAGCAAAAGAGGATAAGGTAGGAGAGGTGCAAAAGAGTCAGAGAGAGTGGCAAGGTTGAGGTTTTGTAGGTTCCTGCGTGGGTGTACTAGATTTGGTGCAGGAGGGGCAGGTGGAGTGGTGAGGAGGAGAAGGTGAGCCCGGTTGTGGTCAGAAAATAGGACGAGGAGGAGTTTGAGAAGTTAATAGGAGGCAAAGGCGGGTGAAGATGAGGTCCAGTGTGTGTCCGTCTGTGTGAGTGGCTCCAGAGGTCCACTGGGAGAGGCCAAAGGAAGAGGAGAGTGACAGGAGTTTGTTAGTAGTGGAGTGGGGTGTATCGATTGGAATGTTAAAATCTCCCATGATAATAGTGGGGATGTCGGTGGAAAGAAAGTGGGGGAGCCCGGAAGCAAAAGTGGTCAAGGAAGGTGGTGGCAGGGCCGGGGGTCGGTAGACAACGACACATGGAGGTTGGAGGGGAATAGATGGGGGACAGAATGCACCTCGAAGTGAGGGGGGTGAGGGAAGGTACTGGTGGAAAGGAGAGAAAGGAACAGTTCTGACAGAAGAAGGCCGACGCATCCGCCATGTTTACTGCCAGGGCGGGGGGGTGTGGGTAAACTGGAGCCCAACATAGGAGAGTGCAGCAGCGGAAGTTGTGTCAGAGGGTTTCAGCCAAGTTTCTGTTAATCCAAGGAATCAATTAATATTGTATGTTGAGGGTTCTTGGTTTATCTCATCTCTACAGTTTTTGGATTTGGGACCCTGGGTGAGTCTGAAAGTGGGTGATCTTTTATCAGAGTTTTCTGATCTTCATAGAGTTAGGCGATGTCTACACAGCACAGGTTTTTCATCAGATTTACGGTGGATTCAGTATTTAGAATCCAATGAAAATCCGACTGTACCCAGCTCTGTGTAGACCTCAATAGCAAATCTGTGCTGTAGTTTACACTATATTCACTATTTTGCCGTAGGCAAACTTAAACTCTATCAGTTCTCTATCTGTTAAACACTAAAACGTAACTTTTATTATATATAACTCTTAACCTTATACACACTATTTAAAACCTGATCTCTCACTCATCAATTTAACCCTTTTTGCTTCGAAAGAGGGAATAACTCCCTTTCTATTATCAAGTCTGGTGGAGCACCACCTATTAACAGGAGAGCCTTATATCTATAGCAATTACTAACTCCAGTAAGGGATCCCAAGCCTACCACCTGGCAGTCGTCCCCACTCATATAACCAGAACAAATATGCCCCCTTGTGACACCCTGCAGCAGGTGACACTGTAGACAGAGGTGAGAAATCTCAATTTTAAAAAAGTCAATCTGACCTCGCAAACATGTTTCGCCAGGTACCCTGGCTTCATCAGGGCTTAGAGGTCCGATCACAATGTGGTCTGAGCCACTTCCTTTTATATCATGTTAGGTAAACACCCCATTTGGGTGCTCACCAATTAGCCATCAGAGAATCCACATAAAACCCACTCCCCCCTTCGTCTCCTGTCCTCCTAAAGCTGCCACCATGTTCTCATGAGCCAACAAACTTCAGGCAAATTCGCCATCTCCATAACGGGCTAGCGCCCCATCTTACCGTACTGCCCCCACCAACGCACTGCACCAACAGACACCTCAGCCCTGACTGTGATGGGCTTCCGTCTCACTTTCTCATATTTTTGCCAACTGCGTGGCTCACCTAGAATGAACTAAGCAAATAGGTGTCACATTTTCCCCAGCCACTACCAACTTTTCAACTCCCATAAGCCCCTTCTCTTCAATGTCTAATAAGCATATTCATTGAGAATATAAATTCCATTGTACAATAGACTATTGTCATTTTAAATTCCCATAAAGCACTTCTCCTATATATCTAATCTGCATATTTATATTTAATAGAGATGCAGGGGACCTTAAATAATGTTCTTTGTACTCTACTATAGTATTGTCTCAAGACTATATTCATAAATCTCTTTCTTTTTACATGTTATATTATATTCATTTTAATCAATGAGTAGGCTCTATGGCTAGCCTCCCCTCCCTCCCACAGTTTGACCTCACAACTTCCCCATTGAAGATTCTCTCTTTACACCGCACAGGTTTTCTACTGAAGCATTCCCATTCCATATCCCTGATTGCACAGGGCCGCTGGAAATCCGAGATCTGACCATTTTTTAGTGCAAAAACTGCGCCAAAAACCACGGTGTGGCGAAGTTAAAATACCATTAAAATTTCTGTCAGTACTTTAAATTTGCTGTGTAGACATAGCCTTGCTCAGCAGGAAAGTCCATTATCTTCCCTGTGGTTTGCATTAGCAATTAACCAACTACCAACATATGATGTATGAGTACGTTATAGTGCTCGGTTCATGTGTTAAGTCTGTGCGGATAAGTTTTGTATCCGCTACTAGCACTGGGTTTCAGTTGTAATTGCAAGTAAAACGCCTGGTGGTTACAGGAAAGGATGCCGCCGCTGCCCATCCGTGTTATTTACACTTTAGATGGCGCAGCCAAAGATGGCCGAACGTCTAAAATGAATGAGAACACGGTGCCGCGAACGTTCTCACTTCGATCGGGCACTGTGTGAAAATCGCAGCGGGTTCCGATTGGTGAACTTGGCAGCTGGAAGCCTGAAAAATATTCCGTTGCTTTTCCTAAATGAGGCTCATAGGTTTTCCCAGCTAATGCTTCTCCATAGAGTTTATAAAATCCCACTTTTCTTACATAAAATGGGCATGCAAAGTGATTCACTATGTCAGACATGTGGAATTAAAAAAAGCACATATATTCATATTGTCCTGGGGACCATGTCCGGTGCTGGTAGTTATTGGAATGACATTCTAGATATAATCCGTTCAGTGCATGGTATAACTATTTCGGCGGAACCTGTGATATGCATCTTGGGCTGGATTTAAGGGATAACACAGGATTCTGTGGTGTCTTTCTAGATTATTATACACTGCTGGAAAATCATTGCCTTCCATTGGATTCACTCAGCTGCCCCAACAGTACGACAATTTGGAAATAATGTAAACTGTTCTGAGATTAGAAAGGAGTGTTTCCATAACCTCGTCTTCTCTCGCGCGGCTGTAAATTGAAAAACTAAGTTTGGGATCCATGGTTAGGACATCCCAGGGTTACCCTTAGTATTACACATAAGGGATTAGAATTATTCTTGATATCTGGCTCAAATGATTGAGTTGATTTGTATTTTTTTTATTTATTGTTCTAAGTCAGTGTAAAGACTTTGGTCTGCTCAGATGGGAAAATGGTATGGTGAGGGGTTGATTTTTGTATTCTTTTAAGGGACATTTTGGTTTTGCCACTGCGTGGCTATGATCCCTAACATTATTTTGTGTTTCTGTTCCTTTATGTATCAAAAAATCCGTCATTGACACTTACATAAGAAGCTAAGATGTTTTATTTGTATTCATGTTCAATTTATTGTCAATGTGTTAAATTAATCTATACCAATAAAATGATCTGATCTAAAAAAAAAAATATTGTATGGATTAAGATACCTGTATTCTTTATTTGCTTACACTAAAGGGCATGTCCAGGCAGGAGTTTTCGGCCGGTTTTTCAGCGGTTTGGGTTTTTCAGACCGTGAACTAACCGTCTGAAAACGAGCACAATGGGCTCTATCGGAAAAACCGTGCAGGAGTCACTGCAGGGTTTTCGTCTGGGGGTTTTTCAGAAAGGCGTCCGCTCGCAAAAGCATTGAACATGCACCAATTTTCGTCGGTTTCCGGACGCGATCTCGTGCATGTCAATTGGTGGAGGGGGAGGGCTTTTCTCCGCTCATCGTGTGAGAAAAGGTCCCCCGCTGGCCGTGGCGAGGGGCGAGCACAACAAGGGGAAAAAATACGGCCAGCTGTCTGGGAGTGGGGAGCGCCAAACAGTGTAATTTTACTTCAGCTAGCTGCATGATGGTAACCTGCTGTCCACAGGAACACTATTGGAAGTTTGGGGGAAAAACAGGGGGGGGGGGGGGGGGGGGATGTTTTCTCCTTTTGATGTTAGCGTTCATGATATTCCTTATCCAATTGGTGGTATAATATTGGAAAATTTTAGTAGCTTTGTTTCTAATATTGTAATTGAGAAGGCAACAGCTTAACTTGTGGTTGAGGGTAAACTAACAAGAAATGAAGAACTATGGCAGTACAAGGTGTTTTTGGCTATTGGCCTGGAAGTAGCCTGCATTTAAGGGAACTCGCTCGCGCTCGCTCTCTATGCTCGTCTAGTGTTGGAAGTTGTCACCTTTAACATTCATGTTAAAGTGAAGTGAAGGCCAGCTGTTCAACATTTTAGTCAGTAGGTGTTGACAGCGGTGTTGTGTACTGTGGTGTCAACATTTATCGTGTCTATGACTTACCATTTTACCAGTGTGTTTAGACCATAAATACAGGTTCTTCAGCTGGACCAGTAACACAGGAACGATGTACAGTTGTCTACAAAAAGGAGTATAACACACGCACTCACACTGTTCTAGCAAATTATTGTTTTTATAACTTTTCATCGAGACAGCATGAAGATATGACATATTGCGTAAATCGCTAAAAGTACCCTCCGGCTCTGTGTACAGTTTTGGTATCATATCAGTGCTGTAAATTTTGTCGCGCCCCGCCCTCATAAATAACTAGGCCTCACGCACCGCACTCGCGCTCATGCCTAAACACTGGAACAAAGTGAGTAAATCATAAGTGGAAAAATGGAAATTGGTCAAAGTCCGTGAAATATTTTGCTGTGGCCACCCTTTATTTTTTAGCACTGCCCTGAACTCTTTGGCCCGCCTCTCTGCGACGTTACCGCTCGCTCGCATTCACCAGGTTTAGAGTATGGAAATCTTTCCGTCCTCATGACTAAATATGGACAGCTGGTGGCACGCGCGCCCCTCGAGACTTGGCTATCATCTTTGTTTGAGGATGCCCCCAAGATGTTAATAGGGTTATAGGTCTGGAAGTAATGCTTGACAGTCGCACTTTACCCTATTTTCTTTAGCAAGGAGTTGCTCATCATGGAGGTCCTCCCCCCCGCGTGTCCGCCTGGGGCGTTATATGTCCCCCCTCGCTCCCCCCCCCCCCCCATTTTGCCTGCCAGCCCAGTTTCCAAAGGCTGATTATGCTCGTGCTAGTATGTCAGTTTATGTTGGCATTCACGCTACCCCTTAATGAATCCGCTAGCTCCCAAGCTGGATGCATTCATGAACTTCCCACCTCATTGCTTGACTTATTGGATGACTACACTTGTCTTTGTTTACTCCCTACTTGGCTGCGCCACACCAACCATGACACATGTGAACAAAACACATTTATTTTGAGTTATACCGCTCCCCACCTCCCAGGAACATGGTAATTATTGCCTTAGTCGTTGTTTCAGAAAAAACCCCCCCCCCCCCCGTTTGACCCCCCCCCGGTATAATCTTTAGATCGAGGCTCTCCTCTTTGGGAGACAGCATGCAGCGAACCAATTTGGATGCACGTCGTGCGGGTTATGGTCCTAAAACACACAGGCTGACCCTCCCCATTTAACCTCCTGCTGATGCTCCCGGCAGCACTTATTTTGGAAAGACAATTATGGTAGAAGTGAGAATGTGACTAACACTTCTCCTTGGCCCCCGCCGCACCGCACATGCCCAAAGGCCGCCGCGATCCTGAGTGCGACTGACTTGTGTTATAATACGCTTCTGTAGTTTGGCCAAACATGCCTGAAGTATGTTTATGGGGTTCCCCTGGTGAAATCTTCTTATAGCAAAATACGCCGCCCCATCTTTATGTTGCCTCATAAACAATTTTTTTTTAGTACTAGGCTCGATTCGTTGCATAGGTGTCATGTTGAACTCTACAGTGACATATGGGACCGAGGTGGTGAGGTGATCAGACCAAATTTACGACACCTACTCCATTAAACTGAAGACCTCCCCCTAACGGTCCCCCAGAATAAAGAGCGCTCACTCGCCGAAACGCCAGCCGCCGAGGGAAAATGACAAACATGGACAATCAAGGGCGGAATGTCTATGAATTGGGAGTACCCCCCCCCCCACCCCCCCCCCCCCAGTTGCCGCTGTTTTCTGGGGGTACCCTCCCCCACTCCCCCACGGCTCACGATTGATCTCGCTCCCTGTCGGCACGCAGGGATGCGATGTTAGGCTCGACGCCCCCGCGCCATTTCGGTGGCTAACATATTCCCCCAAGGCCCCCCCCCCCGCCGTGTAATGGTCGCCCCGCACCACTGGTCCCCTGGTCCCCCCCCCCCCCCCCCCCCCCCCCCCCCCCCCCCTTGTGGGGCCGCGCGCCCTCCGGTGATGGAGGGTCATGAAAACAACTGAGGCACATGCCATGATAGGGCTGGCCAAAGTGAGGCCTGCATTGTGCGCGCCTCTGTTCCAGTCCTGACAGGAGACTAGTTGGAAGTTGGTTATATGACAGCGAAGTGCCAAGCCCCCCCCGCTCCCGACGTAACATCGAGAGAAAAAAAAACATATAGAAGATCGACAAAGAAATCAATGGCTCTCAGGCTCCGTGAGGCATGGAGTCATGATAAAAAAAAAACGTTTTTATTAGTTGGATAAAAATCAGAAAAAGAGCTCAAACTTTTAAACTCTCTCTCCAAAAAACAATAAAAAAAAAATCAATTTCACCTCTCTCAATCCTAGAAAGGCGCCGCAACATAGGAATTAGCGGTGCTTGGAAATTGCCAGGGAAAAATATTAGTAATTTAATTTTGTAACGCCTTTTCATGGTTCCGGCAGAAACAGCAATATCGTATAGGAGCCACACACGCTGACACTCTCGCGCGTATTAACATATGGGAGAAGTATTGACAATAAAATCAAAGGCCGGGACAGTTCTCCAAAATAAGTTAAAAATGCCCCCAGAAAAAGAGGCCTGACTTGGTTTGAGCTAGCGGGGCTTGGAACCCTGTGGCCAATCCTCGCCAATAGGAAACGAAGTGACCAATCTATAACCCTCAATTGGAGAAGTCATTGGACCAACACAAATTCAAAGGCGGGGCGCGCGCAAGATCAAGATACAGTTCCCCCCCCCTCCCCTCCTCCTCCCTCCTCCGCACAGAAAAGAGTGTTGGTTGACGCCCCGCAGCGGGGGCCCCCTTGGCATCTCGGCAATCAGCGGCGCCTGAGCTACCTTTCTCACATTGTAGTTATGGCAGATGGGGAATTGCTCACAATCTGGCTTCCACCCCCCCCCCCCCCCCCAGAGCCCCCCCCCACACCCCCCCCCCCCCCCGCGCCCCCCTGCGGCCTCTGGAGTATGATTTAAAAAAATGTTTTTAATAGGTGGCTCACAAATATTATCTGAAAAAGAGTAAACTTTATTAAAATAAATCAATAAATTCCCTAACAAGCCCGTTTGTCTCCGTCAACGGCGTACATCAGGAATTTGGCATGTAGAGAATTGCGGGAATTACAGTAATTCAAAATTTGTAAGCTCGTCTCTTGGTCCCCCCCGGCAGAAACCCAAACAAGCAGAATAGGACCTGCGAACAGTGAATATTATAAGCTCATGAGAAGTCATGGACAATAAATTCAAAATCACAGTAATCCCCACAAATCCAGTGTAAAAAAAAGGCCAGAAAAAGAGCTGTGATTCCCGCGCGCGCGAGCCCAGGCTGGAGCATATGAATCCAACAATCATAATGTCAGTGTGTCAATATTTGAGTGCCCCCCCGACGGAGAAAGAACGGGTCCCCCCGATAGGAACTCGGGCGTCCCTTAAAAGTTATTACTGTCCTACTGGGAAAATATTTAGTACTGTGATTGGTTTGGCGGGAGAGCCCCCGCCCCCGGTACATCAGCTTAGCAATCACGCGAACGCAGTACCCTATCATAGACGTTCTATGGGGAAAAATAGAAATGAGAGCGAGCTACTTTACCCCCCGTTTTGTGAATGGCTAAGTTAAAAGAGGCGCGGTTTTATGTGGACAATGGGGAGAGCGAGCGTCGCTCTTATGGGTTTTTAATGCAATCTCTTAATAAAATTGGTACATGGACGAAATCAAATGATAATACTCCGCAAGTTGTGCCGATTGTAACGCTCGCTCTCTCTCGGCTCTACTCTCGCGAATTAATTTGGGGGTAAGAAAAAAATTAATTCAATAATTCATTTTTATTTCTTTATTTTCATTAGCCAATGATCAATAGTATGGGTGTACTTCTCCATAGGTTATAATGGGTCCCTGTCGCTCCTATTCTGATTGGCCAGGATTGCAAGCCCGATAGCTTCAACAAATCCAGCTCTTTTTGGCATTTTTACTGATTTTGAAACTATCTTACCTTGATTTGACCCATTTTGTTACCCTCTCAAACATAACCCCCTATTGCCTTATCTAGGCGCTACCCTCCTGGTCAAATACTTCTTCCATAGGTTTTAAGATTGGGTCACTTGTAGCTCATATTCTGATTGGTTTCTGCCCTTGGACCAATGTAGACGCGCTCCTCTTCAGAATTTTGAATTACTGTATTCCCGGCAATTTCCAAGATCTAATTCTGATGAGCGAGTTTCTGGATTTTTGGGAAAAAGTGCAATTTATTTATTTTTTTTAGTAGGTTTTTGAGCTATGCTTTCAGATAATGGTTTACACACTAATAAAGGCTGATTTTTTGATTCATACTCCATGCCTAAGGACGTCTTCAAAGAGAATTTTTTCGCTGTTTAACCTCGCCACCCTGTCTTGAAATTGTCGGAATAATGTTAGGGGCAGTCCTTTCTGCACCTAAGTCAACGCACTGCGACCCCACACACTGCTTCGAGGTTGCGGTGAACTTTTCACCGAATATAGTGGAGCGCACTCTCCCCGCGCGCTCCCGGCGAATATTTAGGGGCTCACGTCCGCACCTGCAACTAAGTGCCCCGTTACTGTTAGCTCCAAACCACACTGCGAGGGATGCATGCGAATTTACACCGCAAGGCTATTGAGCGCAATATCGGCGCGTTGGCCATACATAAGGGCGTTTCCAACTCGGTAAATTTAACGCGCGAAGGGGCGCTTCGAGGTGGCGAGATTCTATACATTTGTCGCCCAAATTGTAAAATTTTTCAAATAGGGGTGTACTCACTTTTGTTTGCTGCAGTTTCAGACATTAATGACTGGGTGGTGAGTTATATTTTTGACCCGCTCGCACACCAAATTTACACTGGTTATAAAGTGTAGCACTGATACTTTACATTGTATCATACTAGTGTCATATTCTTCAGTCGCGTCCTGTCACATGAAAAAGACATTATACAATATTTAAAAAAATGAGAGAGGTATTGTATCTCACTTTTGTGAGATTACTGTATCGTGGACCCCACTGTATACAACATAGTGGTGCCCCCGTAAGTTAAGAACTATCTACTACCCTATTCATAGAATTGGTGAAAACAGCTGACCTTCACTTTTCGTAATGCCGTGAATGTAATGGAAGACACTTCTATACTTGAGCCATGATTTCACCGTTTTTCTTCTTCCCCGCGTCTCGCTCTCACTCTATAAAATATTGAATGTGTTATACAATATTCAGTGAAGTTACAACCCATCCAATTACTTCTGAAAGAAACATTGACAAAACTTGGGGCAGTATTGAGTGTGAATCGCCTGTAAAATGTCCTATTAAAACCGCCGCTCCTCCGCCCCCCCCCGTATTAAGAGAAATAATATGTGAATAACCAACGCCTCCCATTGTTCTTGAGGGGTCGCCTCCCCCCTCTCTCACCCCCCCCCCACACCCGCCGCCCCCATCTTGCACCTATTATAAACACTTGGTATCCATGTGGTTTCTTTAACCCTAGGGAGTTCTGTAGGGTATGGGTTATCACAGGCTCGATGCCGCACGCTCGACTAGGCGCTCCGCTGCGTTACGGGTCGGTTGGCGGGTGTGCGGCTTGTCCTTGCCTCACGCCTTCATCTCCTTGATGGTGGAGCGAAGAAATCCAGCACTCTCGCGTCAGGTTGAGAGAGCCCACCTGTTCCAGGTAGGACGTTCAACAGCGTCCGCCAGAAGCAGCTGTGTTTCTTTTGTGGCGGCCCCTACCTGGCCAATTTCCTTTCGGGGACTGTCATGGTGGGCCGGGAAACTTTCCGCACTAGGGTCTCGTAGGAGAGGGGCGACCCTAGGTCTCAGGCGGCCTGCTCACCGTCGTGACCGATGCAGCCTGAAATGTATTGGTGTTTCACCGGACGTGCACCTTTCAGGACCACCAGCCTTTATTGATTCATGGCCATCCAGCAGGAAATTTATATCATAATGACAGACTTGTTGACCCAGGTTTCGATTCCCCAGTGAATTTACCGTTGCAAGGAAGGCGTTATGTTCGTCTGTCGTCTAGTGTCAGGTGATGAATGCGCTTAAGGACGCTATCCGCTTCCGCCACTGCTCCCTATTTAGCAGATTGGGGGGTCTCTTCACAAGGAGATGTTTGAAACTTCTCGGTCTGCCGCTCGATCTAGTCTGCGCCCCCGCTCCTCTCTCTCTCCCTACTGGGATATCTGTGGTTCACGCAGGGACCATACCCCGACCTGGGACTGAGCTAGGTGGAAGTCATGCGTTGGGATTGCGTGTCTCTCGGCGTTGCAGTCGAAGCCGCCCTCACCTGCGGTCCTCAGGAGTCGCCTCCCTGATATATTTACCCAAGCCTCACCAGGCCTATCTTCGACATACTGGGACTTTGCGGACGTCTTGTATACCGGAAGACATGCGAAACTCTTGCCTTCCAAACCGCCGCCTTATTCCTTTGTCTCCCCTATAGATCTAAAAACTGGCTGTACGCTCCTCCCCGGGCGGTCTTGGGGTCTATCCCTCTACCGTCCCGGCAGACTAAGGCCATGTCTGGTACATTCATGGAGAAACCCCGTAAAGGTTTATTACGTAAGTCCTTTTCCCTCGGAGGAAGCCGGTTCCTTTTTGTGGAAAAAAAGACGGGTCTCACCGGCCCTGCATCGACTATCGGGGCTTAAATAAACAATTATGGGTAAAAAAACGCTAACCTCTGCCCTTGATTATTATTATTATCATTTATTATAATAATCTTCATTTTGGAGCTGCCTGATTCACAGGGCACCTGTACATTTAGGCGGTTACATAAATAACATTGGTCAAACAATTACAAAGTGATCAATAGTGACTAAAATCTGGTACAGAGGGAGCAGAGGTCCGCCCGCGGTCGAGGCTTACAATCTACAGGGAAGGGGTTGAAGAGGACAGAAGGTTGATGGGGGCAGACATGCTTTGTGGGGCGGCAGCAGTGCAAACCGGTTTAATAGTTTGGTTGATAGGAAAAATCCTGAAAGAGGAGAGGCTAGGTTTTCATCGGTTACATTTGAAGCCGGTGAGAGAGGGGGGGAGAGTTGAGTGTGGGCAGTGTCAGTTCCAAAGTGTGGGGGAAGGCACGAGAGAAGTCTTGAGAGGTTATGTGAGGAGGTGATAGAGGAGAGCAGATGGAGAAGGTCCTGTTGAGGAGCGTGAGGTTGCCCGTTGAGGGGAGCTTTTTTTAGAGGTGTAAAGGCAGAGATTATGAATGGGAGAGTGGTTGTGGAGAGCGTTGTAGGTCAAAGTTGTAGCTTAAACTGGATTACGTGGGCCATTGGGTAGCAGTGAAGGGACCCCCCCCCCCCCACCCTCCGGCGACCTGGGGAGAGGCAGGGGCAGTAGCGAGGAGAGAGGTGGAAATCCGCACGGCCCCCCCCCCCCCCCCGACCCTGGGCACCACCGCAGAGTATTAAGGATCGGTTTGGAGGTGGGAGCCAAAGGGTGTAGCTGGAGGCCAAGCGAGAAGGATGTCTCGCAGTTAGGCGGCTGGCGGAGAGGGAGATGACCGGTGGGGGTGAGTGACCAAACATTTTTGTGCTTTAATAGTTCAAGAAATGAGCAGATTCGGGAAAATCATTCTTTTAGGTGCAGGTGACTTGCGAGGTGGGGGTTTGGGGAATGTGTGGTTTGAAGGCGTTTGGAGTAAAAGGGTTTTAACCCCAAAGGCACGGCCTGTGGGCTGGTGAGATTTGTAGCCATTGACAGTGTGGGAAAGATCAGGTGGAGGGCTAAGTGGGACGGGGGGGAAAGATAAAAAATTTTCAGTTTTCCCATTTTTTTGGTTTTAGGAAAAGGGGAGGAGAAAAAGGGGAGGAAATGAACAAAAGGGAAAAGTAGGGACCCAGGGGGGAAGAGAGGGGGTTTTTGGGGCCCGGAGTTGAAGGGGGTTGGGTGTCATCGGGCTTTACAGGTGGTTTTGAAAGCCGTGTGAAGCTATGAGCTGACCCAGACCAGGAGGGGAGAAAAAAAAAGAGAAAGTGGGCCCAGACTGACCCCTGGGGGACCCCAAACCAGAGGAGGCCGGGGGAAGGAGGGGGGAGGAGCGGAGTGAGAAACGCTGTTTGTCCCGACCCGTGGGTACGAGGAGATCAGGAGGGGGCCCAAGCCGTGAGGGCCGAGGGAGGAAAAGTGTGTAGGAAAATGTGAAGGGTCGACGGTGTAAAAGGCAGGGGGACAGGTTAGGAGGTAAAAACCCACAGAATAGTGGCGTGAAGTTTGGCAGTTGTTAGGTCGGGGGGTGATTTTTGGTTTTTAGGGGGGGTTTCAGTGAGTGGTGGGGAGGGAAAAACCCGGGTTTTGCGGGGGTAAAGGGGGAGAGGTTGGTGGAGAGATGGGAGGACATTTTAAAGATGGCTTTGTTGTTTAAAAGGAAAGTTTAGGGGTGAAGGGAAAGCATTTTAGATGGGGGGGGTTATTTTGGACGTGAGGGGGGTCAAGAGTGGTTTTTTGGGATGGGGGTGATGGTATCATGTTTAAAGGGGGAAAGGGGGAAGATGCCGGGGTTTAATAAATAGATTGAAGAGATGGGTGGGGGCGGGGATGATAACAGCCTAAGGTCAGGGATGGGGGTGGGATGGGAGGGATAAAAGGACTACAGGTGGTGGGTTCGTTTTGGGCCAGAAAAGAGGAGAGCTTTTTCAGGAGGGGACGGGAGGGGAAGGAAGTTGGGGGGGGAAAATAGTCATGAGGGGTGCAGAGGTGGGCTGGGGGGACACTGAGGAATAGGGTGGGTTGAGGGGACTGCGGGGTGAAGCTTTTGTCTGATGAGTGTATTTTATTAGGGAAGGGGGAGTTGAAAAAATCATTGCTGGAGGAGAGATGGGGGAGGGGTGCGGGTTTGGACGCAGGAGAGGTTGAAGGTGTTAAAAGTTGGGGGGGTTTTGTGGGACAGGGGGATTATGAGAGTCGTGAAGAAGTCTTTTTTGGGGCTGAGGTGAGTGGGGATTTAAATGTGTGTAAAAAGTGATTTTTTATATGGATGAAGTCGTCGGGGGAGGGGTTTTCTTCCAGCGGCGTTCGGCAATTTGGGAAAGCTCGCCTCAGCTGTTTGGTGGAGTCTGTGGGGCCGGGGTTGTCTTTTCCATTTTTGGGGGGTTGGAGGGGGGGCGACACCCATAAGATTGGAGGTGTTTGTTTTGGGTTTTTAAAAATTTGGGTGGGGGGGGGGGGTTTGGATCAGAAAATTTGAGGGGATTTTTGGAAAAAGAGAGGAAACAAGAGTTCTGGGAGAGTGAAAAGGGTTTGGGGTTTTTTGTAGGTCCTGGTGGGTGTACTTTTTTTGGTGCAGGAAGGGCAGGTGGGGTGGGGTTGGAGGAAAAAAGGTGAGGAGGTTGTGGTCAGGGGATAGGGAGGGGGGGTTTAAAAAGGTTAGATAGGGGGAAAAAAGGCGGGGGGAAGTTTGGGTTTCCAGTGTGTGTCCTTTCTTTTTGTGATTTGGCCCGGGGTCCATGGGAGAGGCCAAAGGAAGAGGAGAGTGAAGAGTTTGTTGTAGTGGGGGGGGGTTGTTTTGGGATGGAATTTTAAAAAATTCCCATGTAATGGTGGGGATGTCGGTGGAAAAAAAAGTGGGGAGCCAGGAAAGAAAGGGGTTTCAAGGAAGGGGGTGGCGGGTCGGGGGTAGGTGACAACAGCCACTTGGAGGGGGGGGAGGGGGAATAGATGCAGACCAAAATCCCACCTCGAAGGGGGGGGTGGGGGTGGGGGGGGGGGGGAGGGGGGGTTAGGGGGGGTGGATGGAGAAAATAAAAGGAAAGGTTTTTTCTGACAAAAAGAAGGCAAACACCCTCCCATTTTTTAATCCCGGGGGGGGGGGTGGGGGGAAAAATTGGGCCCACCATAGGAGATTTTCCCGCAGGGGAAGTTGTTTTCAGAGGGTGTCACCCAAAAGTTTCGTTAATCCAAAGGAAGGTTAGGGTTGCGTGAGATAAAGAGGTCGTGGATGGGGGGAAAGGCTTTTTGCACATTGAACGTGCATTCCAGGGGGCCCCAAAGCTTTGGGGATGGGTGCGGGGGGTAAAGGGGGATGGTTTTTTTTTAGATTTTTTGTGGTTTAAAGTGTGTGTGTTTGGTCTGAAAGAATGCCGGGAACCCACATTTGGGGATGTGTGAGGGGCCCCGGGGTTGGGATTTATGTCCCCGGAAACGGGGGAAAAGGGGGGTGGGAGAGGGAGGGGTGTGTGTGGGATAGAAAAAAAGGTTTGATCCCCAAAACTTTTCGACCGCCTGCGTGGTGCTAAAATTTTTTTCCAAGCTGGACCCTACCCCGGGTGCTTATAATTTAAAATTTTCCCGCATTCGGGGAAGGCGTTAAAGTGGAAGACGCCTTTTTAATTTTTTTTTGCGGGATGGCCCCTTCGAGTATTTGGTTATCCCTTCAGTCTCTGCAACCCCCCTCCTGTGTTTCAAAACTTTGTCAACGGATCCCCGGGAAAACCCTTTTTAAAACGTTGTGTTTTTTTTTAATTTGGGGATGATTTTTTTAAATTTTAAATTCCCCGGGCCCTTGAAACTCATTGCCACCACGTCCACAGGGGGGACCCCCACCTCGGCCCCCCCGGGTTCTCAACTCCCTTTATCGGGGCTCTTTGGGCCCAAAAACCTGAGAAGGGCCCCCCTCCCCCCTTGGGGGAACGTTTATTTTGTTTTTACCAATTCTTAGGGTAAAATTTCCCCCACCCATTCCCTTTTGGGGGTTTTTTAAGGGTTCTCCCGGAATTGGAAATCCTTTTTAAAATTTCCAAAAACGAAAAATGTTAAAAAACGGGTGGCAAACTTTTTACGGTTTTTTTGGCCCCTTTTTGGGGGCAATTCAACCGTTTTTTTTGGGATTCAAAAACCAAAAATTAAAAACCTTAAAAAAAGAAAAAAAACCCATTTTATCCCCCCCCAACTTTTTTCTTTTTTGTTTTTTGGTTTTTTAGTTTGGGGGGGTTTTGGTTTTCCCTTTTAATTTTTTCAAAAAGAAAAAACGGCCTTTTTTTTTTCCCCAAATTTAAATTGGCCCCCCTAAAATCCCCCCCCCCAAAAAATCCCCCTTCCCCCAAAAACCCGTCTCAAAAAACCCTCCCCATGGCCCAAACGTTTTGCCTCGGGTTTTTTTTCCCCGGCCCCAAACCCGCTATTCTTTTGGGGAGTGGGTTTCCCTTTGAGGGTGCCAGTGCTGTCCTCTGCGGTTTCCTTTGGGGGTAAACTCTTTAACTTGGGGATTTTTTTTCCAAAACTTTCTTCCTGCCGAAAAGGAAATTTACCTTTGGGGGAAACCCCCGCAAATTTTTTTGGGCCCTTAAAATTGGCTTAGAAGGGGTGGCGTCCCCTGAACGGGGGGGCTGTACCCTCTTTAACATCTTCACCGACCTTTAAAAAAAACCTCCTATATCTTCAGTCGGCTCAACCCCTGAAACCCCCCGGCAGGCCAGAATGGTCGCTTTTTTTTGCCCGTTTTTTTGACTTCCTTCGGCACTTTCGACCCACCCGGGGGGGAAGAACGTCAAGATGACCCCCTACCCGTTCTTCGGAAAAGGTGGGTCTTGATTTCTCCCACCCAAATTTATTTCCCCCCGGAACGGCTGTCATGGTAGCCCCCCGGGGAAACTCAACATTTCCCCCCGGGGGAAGATTAGGGGCGTCCTCCTTGCGGCTAGAATCCAGAAGGGGGGGAAATTCTTCCCAAACAGGGGACACCCGGGGGTCCCAACGATCGCTAAAAGGCTGGTCCCCCGTTTTAAATGGGGGCCCCAACCTCGTTTCAAGTTTGTCAGGGATTTTTTTTGGGGTTTTCCCCTTGTGCTTTTTAAAAAGGTCCCTCGATTTAAAAACCCGCGGGCCCTTCTTCAGCCCCTCCCTGCCCCCGGAAAGCCCCGGGGGAAACCCATTTTCGCCGGGGACTTTGTTACAGTTTCCCCCCGGACTCATCGGGAAAAAAAGGGTCATTGGGTGGTGCCAATCTTTTTTCCCAAAAAATGGCTCATTTTACCCCTTCACCCTGGCAGGTCTCTGCCCCCCAGTGGTCCCAACTTTTTTTCCCGGAAAATGTTTTCCGTTTTTCCGATTTTCCGATTTCCGATTGCACGGTCTCCCTTTGCATATTGTTTTTCGGGAGGGGGGGAGTCCAGTTTATTGTAAATTTTGGGGGGCCCTCTGTGCTGTCAGTTGCAGGCCCCAGTTTTTTTTTATCTGATACCACCTTCAAAAAAAACAGTCAGGTAAGCGGGTTAACCGGTGTTGGGTACCTATTGCGGAAATTTTGTGTCCGCTCATCTGAAAAACTGGTCCGTTTCTTTCCC